>JALPQI010006125.1:0-77880 GCA_025490895.1 Thaumatotibia leucotreta
GTTAACTTAAACTTTTCCAAATCTCACCATCCGACACAGCTCTTAACGTAATATAAAGAAACATGACGGAAATAACTGCCGCTCTAAGAATTCTAAGCTTTGAAGGCTGCCCGCGCGCAGGGTCGATGACCTGCCATTGCCAATGTCAGCCATCTTGAGTTCCGCAGTTGCTTACGTTCTTCACGTAAGAGGCTGTAACCCGTTGTTTGTGTGAGTCGGTAATGCTTGTTTTTCTATGCCAATGCGTATGTGTGAGTGCTTAGAAGTGAATGCGTGCCTGTCGGTACACGTTCTAATGTTACTTGTATCTTGTAGGCTTTGCGTTGAAGAAATAGATGGCGCTGTCTATAAGTTTATAGTGATGAAGCTTTGTGTATTTTGTTTTACTTTACTAATTTATGTTTACAGTAAACTTTATTCATGATAGGTTGAAAGCATACTTACTTTAAATAAAGTTGGTAGGTATACTTCCATGTGATTAATAATTTACTATTCACACCAACTATTCGAATATGGGTCTTTTCTTCCCTGCTAGGAGGGAACAAAGTGGACGCACATATATCTAGTCGATTATGATTTTTTCAAAATCCATTATGTGCATAAATATTACATATACCTATAATGAATCTTTTATTTTTCTCATAGATGGTTTGAAAAGCAGTATGTGTCATACGATATCGACATTATTCGTTTTGGGGCGTTGACGCCTGAATCCCTCATTACGCTCAGGATTCCATATTACGTATAGAATCCCGAACGTAGTGAGACCCAAATTGAGCGATGGAGTCCATTGCGGACTCAATCGCTCAATTCGGGCTTCACTTAACGCACTCCCCAAAAATATATGATTTTGATCCCTTGTGACACAATCTATTATTCCTTCAGAAGTAATATTTTGATTGCAATCTATATCTCTAAAATTTTGTAAGGTGCAAACGTGCAAGAAGATACCTGTGTGAAATAGACCGTTGAAGAAATTGTATAAAACTGAGGGCTGCTTTTTGTCAGCGGATTAAAACTGGCCGTCAATATAATTATCATGAGCAATAAAAATATAGAGCACGTAGCAAGAACACATGGCCATAACTCCACCTGTCATTAACCTTATAAATAATGGCACACCTTGAGATCGACTGGGATAATTCGTTCAATTATACATCGAACACATTGGATGAAATAAGTAACATTTTATGACAATGTAATACACGCAGTAAACATTTTAATAAGTCAGTCTCTAGGCAATTAAACTGAAGTGTTGCCAGAGATATATCGCTGAAATGCAAAGTTAAGCTAATGCCCTTAAAATTTTATAATTGGGATGGTGACAAATGAATTCTTACTGCCATCACCACGCAGCTCACATACACATAGGTATTAGTATTAGGTACATATACAATCCACATATAACAGAGTAATTCACCAGCCACTAATAATAGGCGCCCCTTATTATGTAACTCATACTGAGCAACTCCTAGTAGTACCTAGTAGTAGTATATCTCTTTATTGTACAATACACATAATACATGAGATTTACAATATGATGAGGGAAGCACAAAGGCGAACTTATCCTTAACGAACATAATTATAACCTATGAGTAGATGAGAGAAGGCATTTATAGTAGACAATAGTAGCAACATATTGGTACAACAAAGTAAACAAGTAATTATAAATACAAACATAAAGGACCGGATTAAGTATTATATAAGAGAGGAGTTGAGAAATAACAGATAGTAGGAAAGTATATAAATATAAAACAAGGGTTAATAAAGCAAAAATTTTAAAAACGGATAAGGACACCGCATCGCATAAACATAACTTTTTTTAATTCTCCTTGAACTTCTCCTATGTGATCAATCCTTAAATCGCGATAAAAAAATAACTCTCCTACACAAAATGCCAAACAAATGATGACACGACCAAACAATATGAAGCAGGCAATTTTTTACGCGTATTCGGGGTTTGTTTCATAGTAAAAGTTGCTCAATCTGACGTACTTGTTTACACATAAAGGTGGGTTTACACCAAACGAGCGAATGCTCTTCTATACCCACTCTACGAAATCAACGAATTACGTTTTGTGTAACGAACGAATTTCGTAGAGTGGGGATAGAATGAGTATTCGCTCGTTTGGTGTAAATCTACCTTGATAGGACTAAGGTTTTCGGTGGTTGCTAAAACATTCTAAAAATATACTCATTGCAAAAGACCTTATACCATTCTACAGCAGAGTCCAAAAATAATGCAAACAAATATGGCTGACTTTCCATTGCATTTGGCGTCTATGGCACATATCGTGAAACACGTTCGCAGATATATTTTTACGTTAATACTAATAAAAATGTATGTGAACTAAACTTAAGGTTTTAAGTTTGTAATAAAACCAAGATTAAATAAATAAATAAATATCTTGGGGACATCTAACACAAATCGACCTAGCCCCACGGTAGGCACAATTAAGGCTTGTGATGTGGGTACCAGACGTCGATATAATATTGAATAGATATATAGATACCTAAATACATAGACACTATAGACAGCCATTACAAAGGAACAAATATTTGTGATAAATAAATACACAAATAATGCCCTCGCCGGGATTCGAACCCGGAACCTCCAGCTTCGTAGGCAGGGTCACTACCAACTAGGCTACGGAGTCTGACAAACAGATTGTGTTCTAAAAGTGGGCAATTATGGAATAATGTAAGTTTTTAGGTTTGTTTACATTTTTTTGTTTTCTACTGACGAATGGTATACAATTAACATGAAAACAAATTCCACCCACGCGTGTCATGTTACAGTCATATCGAACTGTCTTGTCTACGTCATCATAATTAAAGCTTAAGATGGTTGCTAATTTATCTGTAATAATAGATCAAACGTAACCTTATCTATCAACGTTGAGTTGTGGATGTCTAATTACCGAATAGCCTTTAAGCTAAATAAATAAATGACTAATTGGCACAGTTGATGTTTGACATAATGAAACTAAACTACATATACATATTGTTTTATTTTTAAATACGCGAGTACTTAAATGGAGCTTTTGGCTCGAACAGCAAGAAATTAAAATAAATAAATATTACACTAATTGTCTTACACTAAGTTTACTACCTACACTACGCTGAAGTAGACCAAAATAATCGCAACATCAAATATGGTTGTCTCCGGGTGAATATCTGATCGTTTCAATCACCTAATTTTGGCGGCATCATTTTTGCCGATGTTTCTTTAAACGTCTCAATGTCATACTTCGTCATTTGTATAAGGTACGTGCCTTCTTCAAATGACAAAGTAGCACATTGTAACGAATAGAAGCTTCGGCAAAAATGATGCCACCAAAATTAGGCGATTGAAACGCTCAGATATTCACCCCTCCATGTATATTGGATAGAGACTTATCCTAATATTTTCAATAGTCAAGTGACTATTGAAATATTCGTATCATATGATGTATCATTCCGGTGATAATTCGTGAACATAGTTCTTTCTCTGCATACCCTAAAGGAAGTAATATAAAATTGAAAAGATTCGTTCATGCATAATGAATTTATGATTGCAAGCCTAAAGCGTGGAAACCAGGAGTCATAACCAGCAAAAATCCTACTAGTTTTAAACTCAAATGTCAATGAGTCATAGAATTGAGATCACAACGTCTGCACAATAAAACTAGATATTTACGGCCAATGCTATTTTCATGTTGTTTCAACGCCCACTGCCGTGATATTTGGAAACAATGGAGTCTAATGAATGACACGTTATTTTATATGGTTGCCTTCACAAATATGTGAACGATTTTGACCCTTATGTTTTGAAGTTTTGGACAAATTATAAAATGGGGTATTTACCATGTTTTGTGTTGCTGAGCAGAGTATCTGACAATTGGTCACTGTTGCGAATGCCATCTTACTCCCGAAATACCTCACGATATCCCCCCATCTCGCATCATCATCAGCCTATGATGGTCCACTGCTGGATGTAGGCCTCTCCTATTAACTATTCGTATAAACGCATTAGGAGATAAATGCCCATAATCGCCACGCTGGGCAAGCGGATTAGCGATCGCAGTAATGTGTCCACGATGATGACGCTGCTGCCCATCATCAATCTTTTATCAAATAATGGTCATTGGTCAGTGACGCTTCAATCCCTTAGAGTCGATACTCTTATGATACCCGCAAGAGGAGTTGGGGTGGTGACAAATGTATTCTTACTGCCGTCACCACACGGCAACACATCTATCGTCTTTCAAATACCCCGTTTAAATGAATTTATATAATTAATATTCATATTGGACGTATTACATCTGAAATATATACCTGTTATTTGAATACCGGCAATGGCATTGATTTGTGCGTGTATTACAAATATTTGTTTCTTGTTCATAGTAACTTTCTATGTATTTAAGTATCTACTACATATATATATCTATCTTATTTAGCGTTAGGTATGCGTTACTTAGTACCCATAACACAAGCTTGAATTGAGCTCACTGTTACCTAATTGAAGCTAGTGTTATGGGGACTGGGTTGATTTTGTGTAAGATTGACCAATCATGTTTATTCATAATTATTTACATATTTTGTCGCAACATGTTTCAATCTTTTGCAGTCTCGGTTAACAACTCAATTGTAAAATTAAATTTAATCTTAAAGTTTAACGAATTATAATCTGGTTTACATGATTACATTATTAACTTTCGGTTTATCAGTTACTAGCGTCTCGAATGCCGGCCATTAAATAATTGAAATATGTTCGGTACATTGCTGATCGTAATATATACCCAGCATAGCGATAAATTTTAAATTACATGAAATATGGCTTGGGGCTCGCTCCTCCTCGTGAGGCATGACCCGTTCACCTTTCTCCTGAAACCTACCTTTGTTTTTTTAAGGCCCGATTAATGATTGTAGTTTTGGAACCAAAGCCAAGGTTTTTTTTTATATATCGTCGCTTGGTACCCACTCCACAAGATTCACAAGCCTTAATTGAGCTTACCGTGGGACTAGGTCGATTTGTGTAAGATGTCCCAAGATATTTATTTGTTTTAAGGAACACATGAAAATGTGGTACTATTTATCATCATCATCATCAGCACATAGTCGTCCACGTCGTGCTAGACCTAGGCCTTCCCCAATTCGCGCCACCATACTCGGTAATAGGTATAGACAGTATCAATGAATACGTGTGCTCTACATTTTGCGCACTGAATTAACTAATCCTTTGTCGCTTTTTTCCAAAGCCAAATTAGCTACAGATAAAGACATTCATGTTTTGCCACTTATTTTGCTTTCGTTTATCCGTTGAAAACTGATATTAATTATTACATTATCTATTTAAAATCTTTTGAAATAGACAAACATGGTTTAAAAATAAATAAATATCTTGGGACATCTCACACAAATCGACCTAGTCCTACGGTAAGCTCAATTAAGGGTTGTGATGTGGATACTGGATACCAGGGTCGCGTTTTATTAAGTTACAAATTACAATTTCGCTGTTTGCCTCTCTAACGCACGCACACATTGGCTAAAAAGAGAGGCAAACAGCGAAATTGTAAATTGTAGCTTTATAAAATGCGACCCAGGCGACGATATACATATAGAAACTTAAATACATAGAGAGCCATGACCAAGGAACAAATATTTGTGATAAATGAATACACAAATAATGCCCTCGCCGGGATTCGAACCCAGAACCTCCAGCTTCGTAAGCAGGATCACTACTAACTAGGCTACGGAGGCTGACAAACATGCTTGAATGTTTAAACTGAATCATCAAAATATTGTGCAATAAATCCGATAAAATATATAATCTACATATTTTTAATATCAAATTTGACGAATTTAAAATGGTAAAATTTCCAAAAACGTGAATCTATGAATGGTTGAGTTACATTTCGAGTAGAAAACAATGTGGTGAAAAAAGGCCGACCTCGGGTCTAGGGACCTTCACCGAAATGTTACCGCGGGTCGGCGACCCGGCATTGTTCCACGCGAATTATTCCCATTATTTATCAGCCACGATCGCTTCATGATTTCCGCGTCATGACAATCGCAATTTAATAAATAAATTGAGCTTTATTATATGGGAACGGTTACCATGTCCGTAATGCTGAAAAAAGGAAAACGGTTAATTAAATATGCTTTACAACAAAGGTACATACTGACTTAAGTGAAATTAATCTTTATCGTGAATAACAGATCATCTCTAGACTATAATATCTATTTTAATCCCAATAGTATAAGCGTGACTTACTATAGTCCAAGGGCATAAAATAGTAGGTTGTACGATATACCAATATACATTCAACGACATGAAATAAGTTATTTTTCATCACACTTTCTGTCTAAGGGCGCCATTGCTTGCATGCCTAGCGGGAGTTATAGAAAAGTTAAATTCCCTAGGGAGTAATAGAAATGTCAGTACATCATTCAATAATATTTTGTCTTATAACTTTTTTTTTGGGGTAAGTGTGATGAAAAACATTATATGCATCACGGTCGGTAAGCTAACACTCTCGTTAGTAATTCCGTACTTGCCTCCCTTGATGCACATTGTACTATTACCGAGAATAGCAGTGTATCTTCTCTAGACTATAATACGAGTATATGTATACACGGTGCTCGCGAGCATTCCGAAAGATTTTAACTATACATTTTGGGCATCAAAATAAACAAAAAATATTATGAGACCTAATGTAGAATTCCACAAAAAAAATTCATTTGTTTTTGACTTTTTGAATACTTTTTAACATTTCCAATACTTTTTATCATAACAACAATTTGTTAAAATTATTTTTTAAATGTTTTTTTAGGGACAGGTTTTTTCGCCAAATCTATTCTTATTTTTTGATTGTCAGGCAAAAGGTACACATATATGATATTAGAACACATTGTGGTAGCATTGTAATCAAAAAGAAGTTTTATGACGAGTTACGTCGAAAAACTTATTTCGAAAAAAAGTTAATTACTTATCTCTGGAACCAAGCCGAATTCACCTCGATTTTATTTTAATCCCAATAGTATATGCGTGATTTACTACAGTTCAAACGCATAAAATAATAGGTTGTACGATATACAAATATACATTCAACGACATGAAATAAGTTATTTTATCCCAAGATCTTTTCCTACACCTAACTCCCAAGCCCTGGCGAGGGTGTCTGTTAAAGTGATTAAGTCTAAGAGTAAAACTAATTATACTCTATTATGATTAAAGACTATTGATTTTCATTTTGATTTTGAGATAATTTACATATTTTCGTTTTCAGTTGAAATCTGCGACCATATATAACATGGACATCTAACGACAACTTAAAAATGCCCCCAAAACCAATTGTTCAATTGTGCCAAGATGGGCAGGACATAGGTAGCGCTTTTCTTAACACCGCGCATATGTCGGCGCAACATCTTTGACAAATGTTTATAGAATATAGTCAATCAAAATTTTGATGGACCAATCACAACTATTTTTAAATGGCGGTTTATGTTTTTATAGGTTGATATTGAAATTCATTACCATGATGCATTGAAGAGGGGGTGACACTAAAATTCAGGACCGTTTTTGAAACGCGATTTAGTATGGCGTCCGGCTTCCATGTTTTATTTGTTCGTAGGTTGAAACTCAAAAACGTGGTTTCCCGCCAACAAACTTTTTTTTAATTGCATCACTTGATACTTGCTACATCTCTTGATACATCGCTGATACTTGTTTTCTACGACTTCGTAGAAATATTTTGATGCATATTTAAACAATAATTACCAAACTGTTGTCTAATTTAATTACATTTATTAATAAACCACGGAGATAATGTGAAGAAATTACAGGTATTCAAATAAAATATTAAAGTATTTAGGTATGTTTATTCTTCAAAATTGCACTGCGCAATTAAATAGTGCAATGAATTAGATGGTAAGCCCTATCATCTTAGTTTAAAGGAAGAAGTCGTTTAATAGCTTGGACATAAAATGTGATTTTATGCCACCTACGCACGATATAAAGTCAAACTTTACGAAGATGAGCAGTGACAAAAGGGCGTTTTATTTCCTTAAGTTTCCGGAACGTAAACCGATAAAATAACCCTAATTTTTTTAACATCATATTCCAAAAGTGTATGCCAAACTGAAAAATAAAAAAAATAATAATATGGCGTTTCTTGCGTTAATACGTAGAAATATACATTTTATTCGACTTTTAAGGACTTTTGTTCTATACGTTTTGGAGGATTAATTGTTTGGACAATTAGCTTAAAAAGTCTTTGAGTAGTATCACATATTTTTTAAATAAAGATAATAAAAAGAAATTAAATCAATATTCAGCACAGGATGTTAAAACGTATTCTCAAAGTATGGACCATCTACGAAACAAATCATGAGAACGAAATAAATCATGTTTCTATAATTGAAACCCACACTTCCACAAGTTCAACAACTGTCCACATACGATTCAAAATACCAGTAGCACCTAAACGACAATCAATACCAAATTGTAACAAACGTAGTAACAACCCGTGATGCGGCTAAAATCTTTGAGCATCCCATCACCGGACCAAAACTTTGGGATACAATATTATCGACATAACGTACTCAACGGTCATAACGTTTAATTGAACTACGGCTACCTGCTTCCACCCCCAACCTTAGAACCTTTATGAATCACGGGGGAGGTAACACAATGCCTTGGGAATATAATAAGTTGGTCGTGGGAACGGATCTGAGTGAATGGGTGAATGAAGATGCCACCTGTAGAGGCGGTTGTGATTATGTAATACTTTCATGAGTTTTATGTGTATGTCGTTATAACGGTAGACCACGTGTAACGTAACGGTTGTAATTATGCTATTGTTTTATAAGTCACTAATTAATCTTTCCATCTTTCTGTGTCGATGTGTGTAGATATAGAGCGACCATTTGTCCTAAAACGATTCGAATATATGAAAATAAGAAACCGAATATTCAAATAGTTACCTGAAAGTTTCGAATATTTGCAAGCTCTAATCCTCACCTAGTTAGTATCCATAATAAAGCTTTGCTTAGTTTAGGACTAGTTTGTAGTTTAGTTTTCCCTAAATATTTATTATTTATATTTTATTTGGTGTAGGCAAGTTAGTTATGACCTAAGTAACAGTAATTATATTAAGTAGCCATAGCCAAAAAAAAAAAAGTAATCTAACAATCTTTTTAAAAAGATCAACCCACTTCTTCATTTTTTTTTAAATAGCCTTACTGAACTGTATTTGTAAAATTGCTACAGTCTTGTTAAATTATTTTTGGTAATTTTAGTTTACGTTTATTTTTATAACTACCAAAGAATAAAAATAGTTGTCTAATTACATAATAATAAAATAAAACAACCGTGAAATATGATTGGTTCAAATTACCATGGTTTTGCTATTAATGTTAATTAAATAATATTTATCATAACACGCACGCATTGCACGCTCGTTAATTCGGATTAACCATAAAAATAAGTCCTTTTTATGCATTGATCAATTTAAAAAATTAAATAAATAAATATAATGGGATATTCTTACACAAATCGACCCATTCCCACGGAAAGCTCAATTAAAGTGCGAGTTATGCTAAAGGATGATATATTGTAACAGATACTTAAACACATAGGAAACAACTATGATTGAGGACTAAATACAAATATTTTTTTTAATCACACTTGCTGTCTAAGCGCGCCATGGCTTGCATGCGTAGCGGGAGTAATAGAAAAACCGGCCAAGTGCGAGTCGGACTCGCGCGCGAAGGGTTCCGTACCATTATCAATTTATTATTAAAAAAATACAGTTAAATCAACCTATCTCAAAAACTATAGGAGATAATTTAATCAAACCAAAAATCGTTGATAGAATTTATTAATGTGCATAACATATATTTTTTTTAGAATTTTATATCGCGTAGTTTAAAAAATAGAGGGGGGGGGACACATTTTGAGACTTTGAGAGCTGATATCTCGAACACGATTTGCTTAAATGAAAATGAGATTTATAAACCCTCATATTATTTTCAAAGACCTTTCTATTAATACCCCACACGCTTATATACAACTAAAAAAAATTTTCTATCCCTCAGTTACATGTATGGAGGGCCCCCAGCCCAATGGTTTTTTTTACAATTTAGTATCATAATCCTGTAGCGGTTCATACAACACATATCCTTACCAAATTTCGTTACTGTAGTATTTATAGTTTCCGAGTAAATCGGCTGTGACAGACGGACAGACGGACAGACGGACAGACGGACATGACGAATCTATAAGGGTTCCGTTTTTGCCATTTTGGCTACGGAACCCTAAAAATGAAATTCCCTGGGGAGTAATAAACACGTCAGTACATCATTTGATAATATTTTGTCTTAAAACTTTTATTTTGTCGACAAGTGTGATGAAAATATTGTAGGTACTCATCACGATCGGTAAGCGGAATACTAACTCGAGTCATTAAAAGCCCTCCGCCGACGGCGTCGAGCATCTAACACTCTCGTTAGTAATTCCATACTTACCTCCCTTGATGCACAATGTGCTATTAATGCGTTTCATGTGTACATTGGGGTCATTGGGTCGTTAAGCTATTCACAGTCTCAACATGAACCCTGCAAGGGTGGCTACAGCAACATACAAAAAAGCAAAATAAATACACAAAGAGATTTAGTCACGACGAGGATTCTAACCAGGATCCTCCAGCTTCGCAGGCCGTCACAACCGACTGAGCTACAGGGCCATTATTTATACATGTGCTCTGCTCATTAGTTTCATAGATAACGCATACATTACCTTACACAAGTTGGTTCGGCTTGTTCACCAAAATGGAATCTATACTAACGGAACAATTGAACGCACAAATACTAAAGTTCCCGTTATCATGAACAAGCATAGATTTACGCAAAGCACAGTAAAGTACGTTTACTTTCCTCGCATTGTATGTGATAATATGCTACAGCTACAGCCATAATAACGGCGTAAACATTATAGTCACACGTTATGGAGGTTTTTTGACCAAAATCTGCAATTTCAGGGAAGCAAGTCGATTTGCGTGATGATAGTAGACATCGGAATAAATGTTTTATGGGATATTATAATTTCGTCCCTTAAGAGGCCAAGAATAAGCGAGGGCGTAATTGCGTAATTCAATGAAAAAAAAAAACAAAATATGTTTAAGAAAAAGGTAAGTAAAGATAGGGTAAGTTGGGAAAATTTATTATTGGATTAAATACGTAACAATATTTTGATTAATAAAGAGAATACTACACTCGCGGTCAATGAGTACGGGTCAAGTGGATTTTTTTCATAGAAAATACTGAAAACATACTGATTTCAAATATGTTTTTAAAAATATAATTAGTACCTACAAGAGAAATCACAATATTATTGTAATTTCCTTAAAATTTTCACCCAATCCAAGAAACATGGAGCTATCGTCCGATGACTCCGTAGATAAAAAAAATAGCAAGTTATGATTTTAATACTCATATTTCCATATATTTCAGGTGTTTTAAAACGTTCTATATTTTTGCCTCTACAAACTAATCTAACGAACATTTTTCTGGATTCAGTGAAGTAAGAGAAATGCCAATGCAACCAGAATAAAAAAAAGATTGTAATTGTATAATACATATTTTCTTGGGTTACCGCGAGGATTACATAAATAAAACTATGAAAACGGATTAATAATTTAATGAATATACGCGAGTTTATCCGTTTTCATAGTTTTATTTCATTGTAATTGTACTTAGAAATATTTGGAAAAAATATTTGTAATTAGTATGTTAGCATTATTTTCTATGAAAGAATTTACCTGACCCGTATTAATTGACCGATAGTATAGTATATACCTAATTTCCACATAGCAGTATGACCACCCTGTTCGACAATCACAAAGTCGCCCCTATCTCATTCCTACTATCCCCGTTCATAGCCCAAAAACCCATTGGAGTCCCTACTCACCTCGTTTTACGGTACTTTTTCTTTCGTAGCCATAAAATGACGTCACTTACAAACTAAAATATGAATCCAGGCGGTTACGCAACTCAATATTGCGGTTACTACAGTTCACGTGTATAGTTTTCCAATTCAAATCCTAACCTTAAATGATAAGTGGACGGGATCTGGCAACTTCGGGATAAGTTATTCGATTAGTTATCCCATTATTTTTTAAGTTATATTAGGTATGGTAAATTACATGAATTAGGAATATCAAAATTGTAGGTTATTGTTTTTTTATACATATCACGTAAAATAATCAGAATAATAATAACTTAGATAACATACTCTTACAAAAGACCAATTAGGCCGTTTCAAAAAATGTGTAGATACCCTAATAGTGTAAGTTGTTCAAAGTATACTAGCGAAATCGATGTCAGTTTTGTGACAACAATAATGAAGATTTTTTTTTAATAATAACTTAGAACAAGGGACAAAATGAACCCTTATATTGGTGAGACTCTGTCAATCCGTCAGAAAATATGCCACAATGTTAAATACATAATATCTCGAGAACTACTTTAGAAAAATTATGAATAACGCTGACCTAAAGAAATTTAATATATTATATTTTTATTTCATTTTTATTAACTAGGAAAAATGCTCAATAAAAAGATGGGGCGTAACTTTAAAGTCTATATAGTTTTATTTTTCAATACCAATCGCCCAATAGTAGGCAGTTGCCCTAACATAGTCCCTGTTTAGAAACCTTTTAATTTACTTTTTGAAGAACGTACTTACATATATATAGATAGCTTAAACAGCAAAGTAATAATTCGTGGAGCATTATAACGAAAATAGATTCCTTACCTAATGTAATACATTTATAACTGTTCGTCTTGTTCAATTCGGATAAAAACGCTACGTTATTGATATTTACACACCTCGTATTAAAATTATACAATGTCTGTAACAAAAATGTATAATGCTGTACAAGTGTACAGTTCCAGATATTACCATTATCAATAAACACCGTCATTACCGCAAAATTTTCCACTTACTCGTAAATTCATAGTAGTAACCACATCCATGCAAGTAATTTCCATATGCATGAGGGGAGACTGGGCATAGTAGGTACAATTAGTAAAATACCACTTGAGTGATAAAAAAAGGAGTAGTTTAGACATCAGCCGCGAAAGCTAAGTACGTGGGTTCTATTCCCACCTCCGGCGTTGGTAAGCTGCGGTATTTTTTCTTTGGTACTTATATTTATGAGATCTAATATTTAGGTACAACATACTATAAATGTTCAATTCGTTTTTGGGCCCGCCTGAAAAATCGTCACTTGGCGGTTATGTCAACATTCATTGGTATTTGACATCGAATTTTTAAATTTATGTACATAGTTTAGGGAATACAAACTGACGTTTACATTAAATATTTAAAAAAATCAGATATGTAGAAATTGTTGTGAAAATTATCAAAAGTGGATTTCGTAATTTAATATAACTCAAAAATTTAAATCAATTTCCGTTTGAACCATATAATGCGCTTGCAGCATTGACATTAATAAAAATAACTATATAAGATGATAATACGAGATACTCGTATTTTGGCAAAAGAAAAGGAATTTGATATACCGTCAACTGCTACAACTTTGCACGGAAATTCATGTTTTTTTCAAGTAACTCTTAAAGTATGTGTTATCTGTACTCTTTCTTACATTGCTAAGCTAATCTAGTTCAAGATACATTAGTATCAGGGTTCAAAGTATGCCAAATACTAATAGTTTAGCTTCTAGAAACATTTAAAGTTACAGTCAAAGTTGTAGCCAAAAGCTGCAACTTTGCCTAGTGGATTATCTGTGGTAATATATGGAGAATTTAAAAATGGAAACCCTTTTTAATTTTATAGCAGTCATATCTAAGCCAAGGTGCCAGTAGAATACACTAAATACTACGCAAGTATTTTTTTTACGACATAGGCATAGTTGTGACGTGTTCTACAGCATTTCCATACATTGTCCCAAGCGTAGCTAGGGTTGTGCCAAACAAAATAGACACCAATAATTTTACTACTTAAAAAAATTGCATTTCTTTTATTAATTTGCTAAATTTCAGTATTGTAAGGGTTGAAATAACAAATAGTTAATAGTAGCTAAAGACTTAATTAATAAAACTATTTTTTTTTCATATTTTTTTTTATAAAATAAATATAGTGTCAACCCTAGACCAGGCAATTTTGGGACATGTACATTCTAAGAAACCTTTCCCAACATTGCCCGTCGTCATTCTGGCCTGAAAAGAGTTTATTTACATGAAAAACTTCATAAAACATCGCAAAGAGCATATTTACTTACCATATGAGTACTCCACAAGTGGCTTTAACAGATATTTTCGCACTTATAATAAAAGTTTTGAACACATCGAAAAAACACTTGGTTGCTTTCTAAGCGTTAACACCGACTGAGTTTAAAAGTAGGTGTGCTGCCAGGAAAAAATATGTTGAAATGGGTTGCCAGATAAATTCTACAAATTTTACTATTTATAGAAGAAAAGAATATGTAATAGTTTGGTAGAAAAGTGGGTTTTTTGTAAAATGGGCAAAATTGTAGCAGGTTGGCAAAGTTGCAGCATTCGACGGTAAGAGTCAAAATTATTTTCGTTGTCTTATTTTGTGTCCCTAAAAAACGTGACACAGTTGTGATTTTTGTATGAGATGATGTTTTCAAATTTTTGATGTATGGATTAAAATTTAGCGTGAAAAAGAAATACAAGTGCCCCGGTTTTTTTTATATACAGAGTCGAAACAGCAACTAAAAGCGTGACAGAGTGATATGAAACAAGACAATGAAAAGAATTTTGACCCATAATTATGACACATTAAAGTTCAAATCTCTTCTACTTTTCATTTCGATTTAAATATCAAGTTCTTCATGCCATGCACCGATATATTTTTACTTCTTATTCTAGCTTGAATTATTCATAATAATGATGTACCCATTATTATAAAATTAACCAACTCTGTAATTCGTGTTAATAAATTATGATAAATAATTAATCGCCATTACCTTTACTAATAATAGCTTATCGCTTCCAATTTACGACTAAGTCTCCCCTATTTCACCAAGTTACGCAACCTCGTATTTACGTGACTTCACTCAACGTTCATACTCGATTATGCCCAAATATTCAGTGCTTAAATCACGTGGCACGATCCGTCACGTGAAATGTTTTCTTTTAAACATTTTCTTCTAATACATTCACTATTTTCTTACGTAGGCTTAACACTCGATTGGTATGACTATTCGTATTTCTGTTGTTAATAGGTGCTCGCGAGCATTGCGAGAGAATTTAACTATGCATTCTAGACATCAAAATAAACAAAAAATATTATGAGACTCACTGTCCATTCCACCAAAAAAAAACATTAGTTAATATTAGAACACATTGTGGTAGCATTGTAATCAAAAAGAAGTTTTATGGTGAGTTACCACGAGAAACTTATTTCAAAAAAAGGTTGATTATCTCTGAAACCAAGCCGAATCCAGGAAATTTTATATAACATTTAAGACTGTAAAGATGGTCAGGAATTCAGCATTAAAATCTTTCGGAATGCTCACGAGCACCGTGTATATTTAGTAAAAGGTATTATTAGGGATAGTGGTCACAATCCGCGCTCCGGGTCTTTCCTGCTGCAGAGGTTGTCCATTGCGGTTCAGCGTGAAAACGCGGCGAGCGTCATGGACACCTTTGCACCGGAAGTAGGGGGGGGGCGGGGAGCGGGGATGGTGGACCGGCAATATCTGGGCTTTGTTTTTTAGTTTAGTTTGTTAGTCTTACCTAGTTTTATGTTAATGTAGGTTAAGGTATTTGCAAATTTGTTTTTATTCCTTGTTGTATTTTATATCATGAGTTTGTGTTAACAAATGCAGGCTGGGAACTGTAAATAGTTACATATGTTTAGTAAAAGAAGCTAAGCTAAGCTAAGCCTACTAGAGCTTAGAAAAATAATCGGTAAATAAAATGGACAATATTCTTACACATGTGACTAAAAGTACCTATACCTAATACACTATCTGTCAATTAATACAATAAAAAATAATAGAGTGGAATTATTCATAGAAAATACTGCAACCATGCTAATTATGAAATATTTTTTCAAGATATTAATCGGAGAAAAATAATCTTTTTATTTATTTACTTGTAATGGCATGTACTGGCTTGGCCACCTCGACCAAATGGGAGAAAAACGTGCCGTCAAAAGGGCCTACGAGGGTAAACCAGAAGGTAGACGTCCGGTCGGCCGCCCCAGACCAGATATCGTTGGGCGGATACTGTGAGGGCTGATTTAAGCGGTCTCGGAATTGACCAGTGGCAAAATGTCGCTCAAGACCGTGATCAGTGGCGTTCTCTCGTATTGGAGGCCAAGACACACTTTGGGTCGCTGCGCCAGAGGAGTAAGTAAGTAAAAGAAAATTAAACTATCGTTATATTGATTTATACGGATAAAAATATAAAATGTAAAAAAAAACACGTATGGTGATAAGAGATTTTTAATCATGACTTGCTATTTTTTTATCTGCGGAGTCATCTCACGATAAAGTTACGTATTTCTTAGATTGGCATGTAAATTTCAGAGATATTAATACAATGTTAAAAAACGATTCTACTTGTACTGTAAATATTTGGAAAGCTGCATATTTCTAGTATTTTCTATGAAAAAATCCACCTGACCCGTATTCATTGACCGCGAGTGTATATTCGAAACAAACTTCGAGAGACCTGACCCATGTCAAATTTGTAAGCTCATAAGCTTACTTAGTGTTGAAACAAGATTTTAATCGCGAATAGGTATACACCTAACAACTGAATGAATTTACAAACGATAGGTACTCCTCCTGGAGTATGTCTGGCTGCTCACGCGTTTCCGCTATTGCAGTGGGACGATCGTTGCACCGTCATTTGGGGACGGTGTTGAGACTGTTCCTCAACAACTTCGTTTTGTTGATTGTTTGACAAGGGTCCAAAGTAAGGAATGTTACCAGATATTGAAAATTAATATTGTTCGAGGTTACAGGTAGGCTTTTAGACCAGAGTTATGCTTTTTACTTTTCACTTCGATCGTGATAAAATAAATGAAGTATACCTTTTATATATAGACAATAGAGAGCAATAATTACAAATGTTACACCCTAAGATGACTCATACATTAATGTTATGGTCTTAATTTAATTTATGTTACACAGATAGGTATGTACAATCAATATCATGCCGCAGGTCATGATGGAATTTGCGCTTTTCAGCGAATATATTTTTTAACGTAAACTAGGCATTATAAACTCGTCACGTTTCTTGATAGATCGATTTTGAAATTTCTTTATTGTGATGGGAAGTACTTGATTTCAGATACGAAGTTTTATTAAATAGCTATTTGAGAGAGTATTTGTTTCAAAAATAACCCAGCGTTAAATGTGTTTGTCAATATGTGTTTTGATTGGTGCATTTAAAATAGTGACGCGTCCAGTTCAAAAATTTTGGAAATCATGAACACATGCTAATTCTATAACCTAAAATATACTTTCGTTTTTAGTATTAAAATGTAAATACATATGACTGACTTTGCTATACTATTGCATTTAATTTTGTTGTCTTTGACACAGACATCGTGAAACGCGGTCGTAGATTTATTTTTACGATGATAATACTAATAAATATCTGTAATACTAATAGGGTTTAAGGTTTTAAGGTGATAAGACCAAGATTGTATTCTAAAACTGCGTGATTATGAAAAAATCTAGTTTTTATTTTATTTTCTTTTTTTTTGTTTTCTACTGGGACTCGGTATACGTTAGCCAGTAGGTTTGTTAATCACGTGATCACAAACAGAAACTTTTGTAGTGTATAAACCATTTTTTTTTTCGATAAAAAGACGATTACTATGATCTTGCCAATTGTAATGCGGTGTTGAATTTATCAGCGACCCATTCATTTGAATGTTTTCACATGTTTCGTGTCACGTACGCACATCTTACGCAGTTACGCATAGTGATATAATGCATAGCCTACAACGGCACACGTGATGCTATGCTAATAAATCTAATAATGTACATCTTATTTACAAAAATGTACGCGTTTTGAAAACTGTTTATTCCAGAGTTGTACTGATTTGCAGTTACCCACTTTTGCAGTTAAACTTAAAATACATGTTATGATCTTAATCAGGGTCTTGCTATGCCCGAGAAGTTAAAAAAATATAAATTTAAGTTAAAAGTGTATGTGATTACCTACTTATGTCCTGATTTCGTTTATAAAAGGTTTACATATACCATTCACTCACTCATATTTTATGTCCAAACTAAACAAATATGTAATTTTATTTACATTTCTTCATTATAATTGGTTTGATAGCATAGTTACATGTTGCTGTTCAACTTTATAAATTTATAAGAATAAAATAAAAAATATTTTTCAGAAAAATTTAAAGTAAGCTAAAAAATTACGGTACACTCAAAACGATAAACGACAAAGATAGGATATTAAGAGAAAAATATACTATAGTTAAACAAATAGTGTGTGTAAATCTACAAACGGCCAAGTGCGAGGTACTTTTTTTTTAATTTTCTAATTTACCCCCATAAGTAGCCCTCACAGGGATTTAAAAAATGTTATTTACGTTCCACGTCCATCGTTGTTGTGTCCCAAATTTCAACTCAATTGGTCCAGTAGCTTCGGAACAAATCGGCTGCAACGAAGAGACAGATAGACACGCGAGTGATCCTATAAGGGTTCCGTTATTTTTTGTGGCTCGCAACCCTAAAAACTTGTCAGCCACACTCATACAGACATAATCATCATCGTGTCAGCTGTAAGATGTCCACTGTTGATCATAAGCCTCCCTAATGTACCGGATGGAAGCGACCTGCATCCTCCCTCTCCTGTCGACCTTCATAAGGTCGTCTGTCCATGTTGTGGGTGGACGACCTACGCTGCGTTACCCAAGCCGTGGCCCGGGGTCTCCATTCCAATATTTATCAACCACATCTCCATGCAGTATTAATATTTAAACTACGAAAGTTATCAACTTAGTAAAGTGTCTCGTTAATCCATTTTTATTGAAGAAAGCACATTTCCTTAATACTAAGGAATTTTATTACGATGATCGACATATGATTTTTTTTACTTTTTATTTAATTTAATAATTTGTAATTTCCGTTCCTACAAAAATGTGGCCAGATTAACAAGGCATCTGAAACGCCCTAATAAAGACCTACGTCCAGCAGTAGATTAAGAGAAGCCTGATGCTTTAGTATAATTTACTAAAAAAAACCCACCCCAAACATAAGATATCACAATAACAAGCTAAGAAGATTATTCCGTTTCTGTCATGCATAATTGAAAAGGATTATGTATTATTGGTGCTGTTTGTTTACTTCGCGTCTTTATTCAAATTGAAATGTGTTGATCTTGATTCGGCCGATTTTTTTGGCATGATTTATTATGCCGAAAAACATGTAGTCGAATATAGGTAGGTACATATATAAAATGCGAAATTAAATCATTAAAAGACAACAATTAAGTACAATTTTAAAAATTATGTATAGGTATCGTAAAATGTTTTATATCATTTTTATTTCATTATAATAAGCTGTAGGTAGTTGGTGTCTTACATAAAGATAATTTAAAACCATCATCAAAATAAACCTAATATATTTCATGAAAATAATTTGATTTATTCCATAATAACTTATACCTACGCGCTTCAAAATTATGTCACCAATACCATTACCAATTTAATTTTTGTATTCCAAAAAACCGGCCATTATTTTTTTACTACATCCAACACATAATTTTGTGCTTCACTCCTTATAAGATAAGATTTAGAATCACAAAAACGGCAATTCGTAATAGACGAATCGATTGAAGTTTCGAGTATTTTGATCAGTGTGGCTAAATAAGTGTGCAGCGTTTTCCATTTGAATTTAAGCCTTGCCCGTTGACGGTAAAGTTGATAAAGGTTTGCGTGTGTATGTTAGTTGTTGGGTTTTGTTTTACGCGAATAGGTATTGCGCGTAGAATATTGCGCGGAGGCCGCCGAGGGTCGATGGCTTCTCGGAGACACGTGAGCGGTACCGTTAGCCCGCATACACCAGGCTCCAATACACGGAAAGGAAAATCTGTGTAACAGTAGCGTTGGGAAAAAACATGGGAAAAATTGTGCTGCGGATTTTCATGGCGCTTTTGTGTAACTTTTTATATGGATAAGGCGTAACGTTACGTGAAAACGATAGCATTTTTCGGGGCAGTATGGAATATAGTTATCACTGATAGGAATATGATTATGGAAAATGTTTATGCTACTAGTGAAATATTCGCACCTATACCGAAAAATATCACAGTTTTACAAAATCCTAAACAAGTAATTGTTGATCCAATTTGTCGGCATTGTTCCTGTAAATGTTCTGTTAATTAATTAATAACAGTCATGAATGATGTAATAAAGTATGTATTATAAAAATGGTCTCGTCATCTACCCAAGTTTTGTAATAGATATGAAATACGTATTATTTTTTTTCAATTTTGCTCCTTATCTATTTAACCTATATACACCTTCGCGAAATCTTTCATAATCACCAATAAAAAATAATTTGATTAAGTAATTTTGTTTTTTGAAAAATTACAATGTTGCTGGCTCTACAACAAACAAATTCAAATTTTAACATACTATCTTACACTGTAGTCAATAACGCGCAAAATTGCGTAAACTTTCTTCGCGTTTGTATGTGCGCGTGAACACATAAACGTTACGTATCTTACGCCATCGTGTGTAACACCGCGTGCGTGTGTGACTGTGGGTGTCCTAGTGTGACCGAGATTTTTTTAGTAGGTGCTCTAAGAAAAATATGGAATAATTGTAACCGCGATCATTTTCTTATAGATGAAATAGTTAAGAAAAGCTCCTGTTATATGTGGTTGTAATCTGTCCATATAGGCATTTTTGTGTTCGCATTTTAAACATGTATGATCTATTTGAATAGATCACTACTACATATAACAGGTGACTAACTTAAGTTTTTTACCTATATTACGCAAATACTCAATAGTACTGGTCTTATATGTAAGGTTTAGTTATATAAATACCCGAGAAAATAAGCTAGTTAACTACTCATCAATAAATGAGGGATAAACTATTATTTTACAATATAAATTATGTTATTTAGACTGTATTTCATTTCTCATCTTGGTATAATCGTGTAGATTAAATGCATTTTACATGGTTTTCGTTAATTTAAACTGAGTGCACGGCAGGTAACGTATAAATGTTTAACGTATTTCCTTCAGTCTCTAATGTATGCACAGAAAATCAAAAATACATAATATAATCAAGTATCAAAATTATTAAAGCCCGTAACACAGTGTGATCATCAGCATTTTATAGAATTTCCCGCCAAAAATGTAAGTAGTATTTCAGTAGACACACTCAAATTGTTAGCCAGACTATCTTGTTAATCTGTGCCTGCCCCGCCCGTAACTATGGGGCATTGGGGCACATTAGTAATTCATTTGACAGTCATGTGTCAAATAGTATGGAAATGATGACCTGGAATATTTTCCACCCCGCACGGCATCATTACTTTGAGTAGTTTAAGTTCCCCGCGTTCTTTAAAATGCACATAAACGAATGTTCTCAAAAGACAGAAATGTCACAAAATTAGGTCACTGTTCATGGGAACTTCCATTGAGGTTCCTTCGAATTCGAACCTTTTTTTCCTTGAAATACAAAAAAAATACAGTTTTCCTTATTTTTCAATGTAACAATCTTGTTTTTGTCAGTTTAAGTATATTCCGCGGTACTACGATCATTTAACGCTAAATACGTACATTATTGAGATTGAAATTTTATTTTGCAACTCAAATGCTTGCAACTCTGCTCTTCATACAAAGCAGAAAAGCTTTGTATGAAGAATATTCTTTTCAGAAAGCATAAAACTTTTCAAAAGGTAGTAGGTGCTAGGTAGGTAGGTAAGTAGACCTTAATGTACTTTTACACACCCTAGCCTCAACTTTGTATCATATTTTTAGCCTCTTGCCTATATGTGTCCTACCCTACCCAAAGGACCTGCCTCAATACATTTTTAGCACTATGTTAAATGGACAAATTTCCAATTTGTAATTGGCAAATTTCGACATATTTAAAGTAAGCACGAGGATAAATATTGAAGGGTCCACGGAAAGAACATGTCTAGTCAATTCAAAACAACAGAAGGAAAAACCACCTTACTTTCAACAGAATAAGGTGTGAATTTTCCCTGATTTTTTAGGCACTGGACTTGTTTTTTCCGTGGTCCCTTTCATATATTTATTAATACAATTATAACCATACATCAACCTAGTTCCACAGGCTCAATTAAGTATGTAATAGACTTAACTCGTCAACAACTAGATTTTTTTACGGTTATTGTGATATGAGTGCCATTCTGAAATCAAATACTGAACATGATGCAAACTTGTTGTCGACTATTTCTATTCTACGTATTGAGAATATTGAATGTAGGTATTTACAAACATAATTTATCCTAAATACTAAAGCCGTGTTTCTACTTAGTGTTCTAAACGAGCATTCGTTCGTTCTTGGACAGATGAAAACAGGATTTCACATAGCAAAATGTTCGTTCGTCAGCCCACGAATACGTGAATGCTCGCTCAGAACACTTAAGTGGAAACGAGGATTAGGAATTTCTTAAGGTGCATTCCAAACGAGCATTCGCTATTCTATCCTTCACTCTACGAAATCAACGAATCACGTTTTGTGTAACGATCGAATTTCGTAGAGTAAGGTAGAATAGCTAATGCTCGTTTGGTCTGAGTGCACCTTAAAACGCCCCGCTCGTTGATGTCTTTTAGTTGAAAGTTAATGAATCTTGAAATTAATAAAGAGATTTACACCTAATTAAAGCCTTTTAATAGATACATTGATGACTGTTAAATCTAAACAGCAAAATTTGTGTCTAAAAATAGGTATCTAGTTTAAAACCACGTAGTTAAGAAATTTAGATTTTGCGCTGACTTCAATTACTTTTACGAAATTATTGCGAAGACTAGGCATAAACTATTACGCACTATGAAGGTATTTTTTGTGGTAATATGATTAAATAAGTTCTTTAAACAATTTAAATTTAAAGGTAGTATCCAGAGTGTATCGTATATAAAACATAGTAAAATGATTTAGATAGTTCAAGGTTAGCGAAAAAATTTTAAAAGAAATCCTAATGTACCGACAATAAATAAGGAATGATTAAATAGGACGTATTGTTTCCAATAAAATAAAAAAGAAGGTTTTTTTCCAACATTTTTTGATAATCACAATGGTAATTTTGACCCTAGTATGAAAAGCCAATAGTCAGCCTCCGTAGCCTAGTTGGTAGTGACCCTGCTTACGAAGCTGGAGGTTCCGGGTTCGAATCCCGGCGAGGGCATTATTTGTGTATTTATTTATCACAAATATTTGTTCCTTGGTCATGGCTGTCTATGCACATAAGTATCTATATGTATCTATCTGTTATATATATCATCGATTGGTATCCACATCACAAGCCTTAATAGAGCTTACCGTGGGACTAGGTCGATTTGTGTAAGATGTCTCATGATATTTATTATGCAAAAAAGTTAGTTATTGAAAACTCTCCTAAACTAAAACCATGTATTGAAAACAAAATGTAAATTTAATCACAATATCTCCTAGTCCTCCCATCGCAACAAGCTACGGAGAACTCCAATAATCGTACACATCTAGCATCTATCTCTATCGCTCGAATGACACCATCATTCATATTTTAAAACCCGTGATCTACAAATGTACCTAAGTGTGGTGAAACATGTTTGTATTGTCACTACATACAACACTCACAAAATCCAATGATGTTGTGAGTGTTGTGTGTAGTGACAACCCTAGCCTAGAAGTGAATAATCAAGATCAAGTACGGGTAGTTCGAAAAACCCGCGCAGCTCGAAGGTTTTGATACATTCTCTCTCCAGTCTGCCTGCGACCACGGGTGTAACGTCATGCCCGAAACGTCAGGATATAATTGAACGTAAGTTTACGCGATTAAGACCCGTTTTTGTCTTTAAAATATTATGAGTGATAATCGTGTAAGTTTAAATCAATATATGACACCATCATTGCAGTAACAGAGACAAATGTTCGAAAACTAAAAATTCGAAGTTCGCGGTAGACCTACTAAAACGCTGCGTGTTAAAGCGTTGGCACTGTTTACCTCTCACTAAGGTCATCGCACACCGAAGTGATTCCGGCAAAGTGGAGCGCGCATGCGTAAGAGATCTTGGGTCACTTCCAAATTGAATCGAATATCTTTGTATTTGGAACGGAAAATAACGACCCTAAAATGAAACGTCGTAACTGAGCATCGGAATCAACAGATATCGAATTCATTAATTAATTTGATTTTTTTTATTTTGTTTATGTAACGTTCCAACAAGAGATTCTTAATTTAAGTCGAAAATTATTGTTACCGCGACTTCTACATATGTCTGCTAATCAATCTCTGATATACTGCAATCAATTCCTGGAAAATATGAAAAAACCCCATGTCCTTTCTTTCACTTTGAATACCGGATATTTTTCCCACCAAGTGAGTGTTGCAGATACGAGGTTTTGTAAGTATAGCGTCGAAACGCTAGGACTAAATTGTTTTCTTCGTACCAAATGTTTGGTATTAAAGCAAAATTGTTTATTGAATAAGTTATCTTGTTTACCACTTTTCTGGGAACTAAGTATTTCCCCAAAAGGAGAATTGACAAAAAAGAGGAAATTTATGCATGCTGCGGAATGATCTAGACATTGCGTGCATAATGTTATCTTTATCTCTCTTATACTCATAAGCGACTGAAGAGATAGCTTTATGCTTTCATCCATATTAAATTTTTATCAGGTCAAAAGATGGTTAGAGTTACAGGTTGTATTGCATAATATGAAAAGCATACTTTGTAAACAAAACTTCATTTGCATGTAACGGTGCCATTAAAAATGTATTTTCATTCGTACGAAAACATTCTGTTTTTGTTCTGGTTTTATATTGTCACATCTCAAATTTTAATCATGTTTTGCATTTCTTTCAGAAATTAAGTAATTTAGTATAACATTTATAACTTTATTCATTAGATAGCAAAAATACCAACTTGCAACAATTTGTACCAATTGGCTATTTATAACAGAATTCCAAAAATACGAGGACGAGGTTCTTAATTCAACTGAATTGTTTTATGTATATAACTCGATATCCCGAGAATCGTGAATCGATTTTTTTTATCGAATGGGTTTAACCCTGATATGGTCCTGTTGGCACCAAGACGAAGTCTGATGATGAGATCTCGGAGAAATAAGTTGAAGTATCAACACCTCGCCTCACGTTTGCGTTTATAATTATATCTCAATTAGTTTCAGTGGACCCAATGATCCATTGGATCCTGAACTTCATTGTGACAGCGATACTAATTCCTTTATTTCGATAAAATGCGACGGCAAAGCATTAGTATGCACTACATCTAAAAAAAATCACGTATTTGACATGTAACATCGATGCACACATAACAGCCGAATCTCAGAAATGTTTTCAAAATGTAATTTCAGTGTAATAAATTACTTCTTAATTTTTTTAAATAGGGGTCAAGGGCAAACATATATTATACATGAAAGTATACATCCAATCATAAATATGGTAGGGACCTACCTACGACGATATAAAATTTGACCGTACAAAAAGTTTTTTAGCACCCTATATTCGTCCAAGACTCATCATGATCATCATAATTCAGCCTTAAGCCGCCCACTGCTGAACATGGCCTATGTCTTCTTTGGATCTCCACATACACCGGTTCAAAACGACCTGCATCCAGCGTCTCCCAGTGATGTGCATAACTCGACGATTTTGGCATCGACTCGACAATAGCAGGGTCTTCAGAAAATATGAAAAAATATATTAATTGCGTTGTGTCTCACGCTGATTCATAAACTAAAATAAGTGAGCCCCTCTCTGCGACCCCATTTTTTGCCATAAACAACTTCGGAGGGCATTACCCTTTCTCTCTCGAGTGGAAAACACCTAGCTGTGGCCGAAACCCGCGCGTCAACTAACTCTAACATTCACTTGCTTAAATGACTCACAAAAATCACTGACATTCCCTAAATAGTTTAAGCGCTAGTATCTCTATCTAAGGTACAATACATTAAAAATATCCTTATAGGTGGACAAAACTAGGTCATACACTTTAATAACTAGTTATTGCGATATCTTTTTGATGAATGTATATATATTAATTTATGTATATTTGTGTAAGTTTAATTCAATAAGCTTACAATATTTATATAATATTTGTGTATGTTTTTATTGCTGTTTAGTGATTTTAGTAGTTTTTTTTTTTCTTACTTTACGACCCTGCACCAACTTTATCTTTCTGTTTGCCCCTATGGTTGACTGGTAGAGAATGGCATAAAGTCCGCCTTTTGTACTCCAGTTTAGTGCAATAAAGTTTAAATAAATAAATGTACTTGTTTACTAGATAATTAACCTAATTAATGACCGCTAATGTTTGTAATAGTTGTCACACACTTAATTTCATAAAAAACTACATAAAATAGGGAAAAAAACGATTACCTAATGCGTACCAAGGTGAACTTAAATCTTCATTTAAGAGAACACTTCCAACTAATAGTGTTAATGCTGCATTTAATCAACGTACCCCCTTACTTATTTATAAACGTGTCCTAACTTAGCAAGCCCCTAAGTTTGTCCCTTTGGCTCATAAAGACATATTTATAGAACCGAAGGGGACGAACAATACTTAGCAGCTTGCTAAGTTAAGAGACGTTTATGAAAAAGAAGGACTTAAAATGGCATTTTTAGGATTGGTAACTAACAAAACGAAAAGTTGAAAAGTAAGCTTTTATTCGCGCAACTTTAAAAACAACTTCAAAACATCAGATGATGACTTTATAAATGCCCATTTATATTACACCAAAAAATTACGCAACCTTTTTCGAGAACCGAATAAAAAGCCGAACTGTGTCGAATCAACCCACGGAAACTGCCGAAGCACCGCCGAAAGAATTCTACCGCGGGTTCTCGGACGGCGGACCTTAGCCTAGACATTGGTTGCGTTGTAAGGTTGTCGCCGGTCATCGGCCCTCCCCCCTCGGACCCTCGCGACCTCTTTTCGCTACAACTTTATAACGCCAACGCTCGCCAACGCCAAGCTTGCCATGCAATAGGCTTATCTAATGCTATGAATAGAATGCGCATTGGACCTCAGTAAAGATACGTCTTGCGTAGTTCAATTCAATATTACGTTGATCTGATGTGATGTCTTAAGTAAATTTCACGTAGTTATCTTATAAATAACAAGACTTGCTCAAATCATTGTCTTCATAAATACTTGATTTTATATTGAACTCTATCCTAATACTAGTACTCCAGCACATCCATAAGTATTCTAATTAGTGTTATGTCGTTAAAATATTGGAATTTTTTTTTCAGTTATACGAACTACTAATACTATGACTATGAGGCTTAGGATTTGTTTAGAGGTTTTTTAAGTCATAAAGTTAAACTGTCTAACAACCTTCGACAGTAAATAATATTACTATATGTTCAATTTAAAATTAAAATGTCTAATCTAATTTACAACAATAGAAAGTAAGTCCTCGTTCATAACGTAGCGTCACCTCATGGGAGGGTGACTGGACTTGCTCGGGCTCATTCGAATCAAAATCTGATTCAATCTTGTTAATAAATAATCACCAAATTAAAAATTTTAAAAACCGACTTCATCCTGTTTCTCCAATAATCCCGATTTGTTTCCATCATTGGTTTCCTCAAATCCTACTTTCTGAATGCAAATTCTTGTAAATGAATGAAAATTACCAAAAGCGCCATACATGTACCTATAACAATTGAAGAGATCCCTCGATTTCTCCAAGATCCCATCATCAGATCTGAATTCGGTGACAATGGGACCAACTAGAAGGTATACCCTTTCAAACAAAAAAAGAATTTTTCAAATCGGTCCACGCGTCTTCGAGTAATCGGGGAACATACATAAAAAAAAAAAAAAGATTTCGACGAATTGTAAACCTCCTCCTTTTTGAAGTCGGTTAAAAAGGCAGTCAATTAAAAATGTTCTATGAGCAGTCGTCAATGCGCGTCCATGTTTTTTTTTTTTAATTTGCCTCCTTTTTCCACTTATGCTGTTATGCTTATGTTATGCTGTTGAACAGAGGTTGTATACCAATTCAATCACCATTTTGAGCTTGGTCGTACCTAGCAATGTACAAGTTGCAGAACATTCTCAAAACGTGGAAACATTCTCGAGAATGTTCTCAGAACATTCCTGCAACATGAAACTTATAGTTTAAACAAGAAAATATAAATGGAATACAGTTTCAATGGGCATAATTATAAACTAAACGTTACTATGCATATCTTATTGTATATTACAGCTGGCTATTTTGTTGATAATTGATAAATTACCAATAAGTTGCATAAATTCTCTTTATATTTCAGAGAACATTTCGACTTTCAGACTTTACACTTTTTTTTAAACTAGATACCGATCTATTTCTTGATGTAGGTACTCGTAACGTGTCTTTGGTCGTGTCAAATTGACGCGTAGACTTGTTTCAATGACTATGGGTGTGGATTTGGTTGTCATTTATGAAAAAATATTGGACTCAATTGGACTAAGCAATTAATAGTAAGTAATCTTGATCACTTTGCTGCTGAAACAAAAAACTCTATTACACAGCACTTGCTTGTTATAAAGGCAAAAGTAACTTAAGTCTTCTGTGTGCATACCTACCTACCTATGTAATTTTTTACGCCTAATTTACGGGACCGATTTTATGCGTGAATTTCTATGGTACTTCTAAGTAATGTAGTTTAAAAGTTTAAATGCACGGGAAGACGTATTCTACGCGGACAAAATCGCGGAAAAACTACCTATTTTATTTAAAAGGTTTCTTGAATTCGATTGTGATATTTTCAACGGACTTCAAAAATATAAAAGAGGAGAATCGATTTTGATGACTTTTTTTTTTAATTTAAAAGCAGGTGCTTCTAGTGTGGTCCCATTTTAATTTAGTCCAGTTTTGACTGACATCCATTAGAAAACCATACCGTCAAAACCATACCGTCAACTGCTTCAACATTGCCTACTCTGGCCAACATTGCCTGGCTCGATAAATAGTGGTTCCAGTCTCCCAGGAACTAGGTACATACACAGTGTAACAAAAATGCTGGTGGTCCGTTTAAGGGAGTATTAAGTATCGTGGCCTTATCAGGGAAAAAATAGAAAAAAAAAATTGTATGGGGCAGGTTACCCGAATCGGTCAATCCTCCATACAAAAATGAAAAATTTTTCGCGTCCAAAAATTTTTATTCTTATTTTTTCCTACTCAGACCACGATACCTATTACCCCCTTTAACCGATCACCAGCATTTTTGTTACACCCTGTATACGGACTAACTAGGTATATACAGGTACAACATGGTCTGCATAATATATGTATATAACGGCCTCCTTAGCCTAGTTGGTGACCCTGCTTACGAAGCTGGAGGGCCCGGGTTCAAATCCTGGTAAGGGCATTTCCTATGTATAGGTACTATAAGTATTTTTATGTATGTATCTTTAATATATATCGTCGTCTAGTACCCATAACACAAGCCTTAATGAGCTTACTGTGGGACTAGGTCGATTTGTGTAAGATTGTACCATAATATTTTTTTTATTGATTTATTATTTATTTATTATATACAAAAATTGTATACCTAGTTCTTGGGAGACGGTAACTACTATTTATCCAGCCAGGTAATGTTGGGCAGGGTAGGCAATGTTGAAGCAGTTGATGGTATACTTAAGTCTTAAATTTGTATAAAGTATGAGCGCCAACTGGACGTATATTTGTGGGTTTTTAGTTTGAATTCGATTTTTAATACCATAGATTTAGAATATGTTAAATTAAACTCATTCATTTTTTATTATTTTATAACAGATCTATTGACCCGATGAATTTGTCACAAGAAGTAGTTTATTTCACAAGATTGCCGGAGGGAGAAGACACTTTACGTCCAGATGCAAGTACTCCTGATTTATATTTCTGCGTCGCTACAAATACAGACAACATTCCGATTGCAGACAAAGCCACTGAAACCAGTATCCCCTATAATACTAAGGAAATGAATCCTCATATGGTAGAATTTATAGTACACGAGTTAAGACAAATCAGTACTCCTGCAAAACGCTTAGAATGTTTCCAAGAAATTGTAGGCGTTCTCAAGAAATTTCAAAGTGACTAGGAATCTGGTATAACTTTATAACGTTGAAGAATCCTGTGACTTCTTTATGATAATATTATAAAATATGGCGTAAATACTTTATGATCTTTTATTTCACATTTTATTTTCAGAGAATAAAGCCTACGAGCTAAGTTGTATTTTGTTCTTTACGAACGACTCGATCCAAAGTTCAAGCCAGCCCATGGGGCTTACTGGACACCAGTTCACCGCTATATATGGTTTACTCAGACCGTGGGGTCAATTAACCACTATCTACTAGTATAGGGTCAACTCAGCCCACGTGGCGATCGTAAAAAAACTCGATAGGTTAGGTTTGTTAGGTATACGATACGCCCGAAGGGCAAACCGACCAGAAATAGAGGCCTTTTTGCGATCGCCACGTAGGCTGAGTTAACCCTATAGTGGTTAATTGACCCCGCGGACTGAGTAGACCACATACAGGAGGGAAAAAGATTTTGGGTCAGTGAGGGCAGCTACCAGATCCGTGTAGCTACGCGAAAATGGTCTTAGGAGACCTTCCCGCGATTTTCAATCAAAGAAGATGAGCGTTTTCAGATTTTGGAAAAAGTATACAGGGTGCGAGAAAATAGTCATTTTTTTATGCCAATCGATCCCATTCCTATTCAAAAATAAAAGCTTGTATGGGATCAATAAAAAAATTCTGGCTAGAAACGCCAAAAATCGGGAAAAACTTTCCCCATACAAAAAAAAATTGTATGAAAAAATATTTTTTTAGTTTAACATGTTTTAATGTCAATCAAGTCCATTCTTATCCATCTTTAGTCTATTTTTCTAAATACATTTTGATGAATTGTCAAGAGTAAATGTATGAAAACAGTTTTCTTTAATTAATGTTTCCTCTGTACGTTCTCTTTAGTTGAACCTTAAGACACGATTGATACGGGATAGGAATGGAATTGATTGGTACAAAAAAAACAGATGTCGAAAATAAAAATTTTGATTTCCATACAAATTGTATGGGGAAAGTTTTTGTCGATTTCTGGCTTTTCTAGCTAGAATTTTTTTTTTGGTCCCATACAAGCTTTTGATCCTGAATAGCCATGGGATCGATTGGCATCAAAACAAAAAGTTTGTAAAAAAGGACCATTTCCTCGCACCACTCGCACCCTGTATGTTTTTTTTTTTCAAAATCTGTAAACGCCATTCCTCATCAATTTAAAATCGAGGGAAGGTCTTCTAAGACCATTTTCGCGTAGCAACACTAGCAACACGGGACACGGGGTCTGGTAGCTGCCCTCACTGACCCAAAATCATTTTATACCCTGTATGGCGGTGAACTGGTGTCGACTAAGCCCGTGGGCTGAGTAGGCTCCTTGGAAAATTAATGACCCGAGTCACCCCCGACATAAACAGTAGTGGTCAACTGAGCCCGTGGGATGAGTGAATGTGGGCTGAATGGCCAATAGGATTCAGGCATCAACTCGTCACACCAAAATTTTGTTCTTATCGGTCACACTGCCAAAATCAATAATATTTGTTTCAACCCGTCACAAGTAAATTTAGTTCTATTAGGTCACATAGTAATTTTGTAGCTATTGTTCACACTGAAATCCAGAATGTCGACAATGTTACAAAGATTACACTTACCTATTCTTCAACTCCGATCAACTAAAACTGGTCAAGTACTCGTATTTTTCAATCCGAACGGCTCAACTCCGTTTTGTTGGGCAGTGTGAAAATTGTATAGTTATCCTCATTGTGACCAGTTGAATCTTTTTAACGGGATGACGAATAAGAACAGATTTTCATTGTGACCAATAGCTACAAAATGACTATGTGACCTAATAGAACTAAATTTAGGTACTTGTGACGGGTTGAAACAAATATCATTGATTTTGGCAGTGTAACCGGTTAGAACAAAATTTTGGTGTGACGAGTTGATACCTGAATGTACTTACAATGGTACCCTACCCTACTTTTACCTTACAGTATGTAAAAAAATAATAAGCATTGGAGGTGGGAGGCATAGTTTTCCGTTCGATTCCTGGGTTTGGCATCCGTGTTTGTCAAAACCTTTGAATGCAATAATTATAATGCTTCTTGTTAGTTAATTGACTACATCTTTAGATTTAGGTTAATGCCCTCCAATGCTCATTATTTTTTCCACACTATACCTATACCTAAGTATACCTATCTACTCTATATTTTTTGTTTGTTAATATAATAATATTAAGAAAAGTATCCATTAGATATATAATTTAATATAAGAAAAAATTACACATCATCAACATCTCTGTCTTCTTTATTTATGTGTCGCATAATTCTTGATCTTGAAGGATAATTGGCATTATCCTCAGATTCTTCCTCAGTCTCATTGTCAGATTGTACTCCGGTATTTTCATTATTCTCGGATTCTTCCTCAGTCTCATTTTCAGATTGTACTCCGGTATTTTCATTATTCTCGGATTCTTCCTCAGTCTCATTGTCAGATTGTACTCCTGTATTTTCATTATTCTCGGATTCTTCCTCAGTCTCATTTTCAGATTGTACTCCGGTATTTTCATTGTTCTCGGGTTCTTCCTCAGTCTCATTTTCACCACCATTAGTTGATTGGGCGCTCATTTGATCGGAATTGTAATTAATTTCGTCATAGTTCATTTCAAAATCGCTGTGATTTTCTGATCGGACATCAAATTGGTCGTCGTTGAGGTTTAAGTCCATGGTGACATCATCTTCACTATTGTCTTCGGTTTGCACTTCAAGTTGGTCCTGGTAGTAATTGTCCTCTAGGTTTTCTAAGGTGCAGTTATATTGGTTTCCAGTTTTAGTCAATCTATTTAGAATTTTCCAATTATAAGCGATGTAGCTTATTTTTCCAGCTCTATTTGTTGTCAGTCTATGTCTCTTTTTAGTATGAATGTTTGCGAAAGCCGAAAATGATCGCTCCACAGCAGCTGATGTTGCAGGGATAGTCAAAATTGTGACAGCTACGCGGCCTAATTCAGTCTTTTCAAAAAAACATTTCCACCATGCAGATGGTTCCATCCGTTCTTCTAGGTCTTCTAAAAATTGTTTGCCCCAGAGGCCAACTTTGGACTTGTAATCAGATAACTGTTGAAATACTTCGGTTGTATTACCATTCTGACGTGCAAATGTTGAAATACTCTCACAAGCTATCATGTGTTCAGGTCCTGTGAAATTAAGCCCTTTATTTGTTGGGTTCAAAATGCAAGCTGCGTAATGAACTGGCATCAGTGCTCTATCTTGACGTTTTTTAAACTGTTTTTTGAGAAATTCTATATCTCTAAAACCTAAAATGTCTTGTATGGATTCATTATTTAAGCTTTGCATTATTTCTTTAAAACAATCGCAAACTTTATATATTTTTGAAGTATCACCCTCTAACACAGTTATCCAATCTGAAAATATCTTTACAAAATCTCGCAATGTTGTAACTTGTAGCCAAAAATCCCGGCTTAAAATGTCCTCTTTTTGAACAAAAGAAAATTTGTCATTTATATCATCGTTGATTGATAATGTCTGAAGAATGTGCTTAGATGAAATGAAGTTTGCAAGGCAACGAGACGTACTACCCCATCGAGTTTTACAAGGCAATGTCAATGCAATTTGTGTTTGTTGTTCAGTTGCAATCTGTTTGTAATTTGCTGATAAGATTTGTGACTGTCTAACAGTTGTCACTATATCGGTTACCTTTTTGAGTAAAAAACTAATTGTTTGTCGTTTCAAAATGTCTGAAACATTTAAATGTAGCGTATGAGCAATACAACCTATCCATATCAAATTATTATATTTATCTTCAAGCAGTTGTCCACATCTTTTCATATTTGATGCATTATCAGTAGTGATAGCTGTAAATCTGTCTGCTCCAATGCTATCTATAACAGTTGTAATCTCATTCATAATGTATTCCGCAGTATGTCTGTTCCGTCCGGTCTGAACAAATGAGTGAAATAATGGTTGTGGGGTGTATACCATGAAGTTAAGAACTCCTTCGTTACGTAAATTTGACCATCCGTCGACTGATAAATGGAGTACTAGTGCATCTGTAATTTTTCTTTTGGTCTGCTCTTCAATATTATTATACTCTTTTTCTAATAATGTTGTTGACAACTGCCTTCTTGTCGGCGGAACGTAATTCTTTCGAAGTTGATCAAAGGCACTTCGCCATAACGGATGTTCAAACGTATGTAACGGGATACCCGTTACATAAATTGCCTTAGCTATGCTTTCATCTATTACCTGTAAAAAAAAAACATTTACACAAACAACATCACAGAAAGTGACTATAGTAAGTAGTATACCGGAGTAGTATAGCGAGGCCGGGTAGAAATATGAGCCTACGAGTCCTGATATTACGCATATCGTGTTCTTAGGGCCTGCCACTACTGCACCTCAAATTACAACCAAATCCCTTGAGGGGGCCACTCTTGTTAGCTTATCCTGCTAAACCCTTTATATTATTATTTACATTTATAACATTTTAGCCATTCATTATGCTATTTGTATGTCGCCATTTCATGCACATGTCGGAAAAACTACCTAAACTTAAGTAAAATCTAACATTTTTCTTACGTACCTGGTCTTCTGGCTTTGAGGGTTCGTTAATGTCCGTGACTTGCGGTTTTGGTGCTTCTAATCCGAAAAATAGTTTTATTTTCTTAGGGCATTTCTTACATTTTAATATATGCTGTCGCATACGGGTCGCATTTCTGTTCGTATAATTCGTTTTGCAAAATTTACACTTGTAATTATTTTTGCCCCTTACAATTTTTGTATAGTAATATTTATAAATTTTTCCTTTTGGCTTCATTTTTCACAATATATGTCACAATGAATTTTCATTATTCTGAAGTCTGTTAAAGTCATAAATATCAAAGAGCATATTAAATATTGGCCAGTACAGAAAAAGATCCGTGTACAAAGTTTTTTACCATATTGTTTACAATAAAAATGTGTTTTTTTACATTAATATATTTTTGATAAACTCAAATGTTATAAACGACAGAACAATATATGTTGTAGTATTACCTTATTTGTAAAACAATCTCAATTACTTTAACTACTTCGATACCCATGCACTTTACTGTACATTTGATAAGATGATAATTTACCTACCTACATGTAATAACACTCTTATTGGAAAAGTGGAGTGCAGGTAATAAAATAATTATAATAGAATAATTACACCAAGGCTATCGTAAATATTCATGGTATAAAACTACGAAGTTTTTAAGTAATTCGATAAATTCTCGTTCTCGAGAACATTCTCAGAAGTTACCGGAAATTTCGTATATGAAACATTGCGCAACTTTGGAAACTTCTCGACGGTGCATTGCTAGTCGTACCTACTCTTATTCGTAGCTTCAACTCAACACCCTCAAAGGTTCCTAAGAATTTTGACTGCAATTTTATATTTATGCGAATAATTTATATTTGTAGATACATAGTTTCATTTTTAGTTAGTCTTAATTCCTATCTGTTTTTGTATATTTTATCACATGGTTAAAATTATTGTAATTCCTATAGAAATAAAAAAATAATTACAATGTAGATTCAAATTCATCCAGTTCCCTTTTCATTTGCGTTGATCCCATTTCTTCAGATAACGAAGCGCAGCTTGCGAAGCCGCCATCACCCAGAACGCAGCTCATGTATCGTACATTGGCATCGAATATCGCATATTGCACAACGCGTCTAATTGCAGAACCATAATTAAAACGCCCGTCCGATTCGCTCCAGTTGTTACCGATTTTTTACCATCCTCGGCCCAACTCTTAACAGTTACTTCACGGATTGCTGCCAAGCTATGGGTATGAGTTAATTGTAAAATTGATTATTCATCATCATCATCATCATCAGCCTATGATAGTCCACTGCTGGATGTAGGCCTCTCCTATTAACTATGCGTATAGACGCATTAGGAGGTAAATGCCCGTAATCGCCACGCTAGGCAAGCGGATTGGCGATCGCAGTAATGTGTCCACTGTCCACTATGATGACGCTGCTGCCCGTCATCAATCTTTTATGAAATAACTGATGGTAAGTGACACTTCAATCCCTTAGTCGACTCTTACGACACCCGCAGGAGGAGTTGGGGTGGTGACAAATGTATTCTTACTGCCGTCACCACACGGCTAATTGATTATTACAAAGCGGAAATTATTGCAGATCTTAGTAATGGTAACTACCGAAAGGAGAATCCCAGCAACCCTAGCCACGATGCTATTCAGCAATCGTATACGATAAGCGATAAGTGATAATTGTATGAGAATGACAGATTCGAACCAAAAGTCACGTGACCATTTCCATACATTATTATGGTCACGTGACTTATCGCTTATCGTATACGAGGACGTAGGAGTCTGCTGGACGCGGGTGGCGCAGGACCGGTCATTGTGGCAATATTTGGGGGAGGCCTATGTTCAGCAGTGGATGTCTTTCGGCTGATATGATGATAATATTGATAATGAAGATGATAATTTATTCAAATAAAAAAAAACTTTAAGATTAAAATTGAAAGAATGTATAATAGATAAAACACTAGCAATAAGATATTTATGGAAATAAAGGTGTATGAACTGATTTGAAATGAACTAGGTTGACTGCAAATCCTTAACCAAAACAAATATCACGTACGCTTAATAAAATTGTGTTACGAAAATTAGCCAAAGTAATTATAGTGTGTACCTACTCTGATCAACAAATGTTGATCGCTTATAGAAAATTTCATAAAACCACACTCATGTTTAATGCCTCTTATAATGCGCCAGCCACATAAATAACAATTTTTTTTACAATCTACCCAACTATGGATCTTGGCATCCAAATTGCCTTCAGGCTTGATCTTTAGTATCTTTACTTACCTATTGTTGTATTTACCAGTTAAAGATATCTTACTTGCCTGCCTGGGTGGTCTTTACCTTAGATAACGATCCGCTGTTACTGCATAGCCAATAATGATAGACAAAGCAGTAAATTTTACGGTTTAGAAAATACAAATATACTAAACGGGTTAAATGGCTTTGTTTTAAATTAACACGTGCTGTCAATAACGAGATTGTAGAACTGTCCAAGGTAGTAGAAATAATTTCGTTAATACAATTTTTACGGCAGACTATAAAAGCTTTGGGGATTTCCTTAAGCGAAAAGGTAAATTTCGGTGAAACTATCGGGTACTTTCAACTACCTGACGATGATATCTCTTACAAAAGTGATCACAATGGATGACCTTTGCTAAAATGCCTAATTGACCTTTGATAACCGTAAAAGTCCATATTACCCAGCTGCCTGTTAAATACTATTTCCAATACAATTAGTAGACACACACCTACAATCCTACATACTACACATATAATAGTACATTACGACACAAGTGCGAAAAACATGAAATTCGAAACGAGTGGCGATGTTATAAAACACGACCGATGGGGAGTGTTTTAAATCGACACGAGTTACGAATTTAGTTTTTTCTCGTACGACGTTTTTTAGTACAGACGGCCCTCCGAAGTTTTGAACCTGACGTAAAATGACACACTTCTCGCACTAGAGCCTAAAAAAGGCATCATCTGTACTAAAAATATATATTTAACAATAATAACATTGCCAATATTGTCATAGCAAAAATCAGTCAGGGTTTACCTATATTTTTCTTTTCTATTGTGATAAGTTATTTCGTTAAGTGTTTTCTTATTTTTGATTTTCAAGCAAAAGCTATGGTAATATTAGAACACTGTGGAATCCAGGTAATTTTACATAACATTAAAACTCTAAATATGGTCAGGATTGTATCAAAATGTCTCGAAAAGCTCGCAAACACCGTGTATAAAAGGTAGCCGTACTATTTCTTGGCACCTGTCCCAAAATGTAATTTTAGTAATTTACTTAGGAGTATGCAATGGTCGTGACAACAACCAACTCTAGCCAAGACGCCGTTCTGCAATCGTATACGATAAGCGATAAGTCATAAATGTATGAGAATGACAGATTCGTACGAAAAGTCACGTGACTATTTCCATACATTATTATTGTCACGTGACTTATCACTTATCGTATACGATTGCAGAATATCGAGCATTAGAATGGGCATGGGACTTTTGTGACATATTATCCTTTATTTATCTCTCTTTTTAAGTTAGGTTTTTTAAAAATGTCTATAATAGTCAATTTTTGTTTATGTAATAAATTCTTTAATGCATGTTATTTTAATAAGATGTATTATTATACTGTTTTGAAAAAACAAGTCCATCTGAGTTTCTTACTGGTTCTTCTCAGAAACGGTGTAGGGTTAGAACCAGTAGTAGATTTTTTTCTCTCTTGATACTATAATATAAAATGCTTATTAATAAGCTTACTTGAATAAAGAATACTTTGACTTTGACTATTATTATTATATATTTATAAAAGGATAATGCAGTTTTTTATATCAATTTATTTCATCAAATGAAATGAAATGGTGTCGATATGGTTTAGTGATATCATCGACTTAGCAAGTCTCGGGTCCCGGCAAGATTTGATGACTTACTTATGCAAACTACATTGACTCATCCGCATAAATAAGTCGTCATCTATTTACCGTTAGGTTTTTCTGTGTTGTATTTATTGTGCAAATATTTACGATTAAGAATACCTACAACATATTTCTTGAATATCCATATTTATATTCTATATTCACCTTTCACTAGATAATAATGAAATTAATTATCAAACCTTCTCTGGCATTTAATGTCTTAGGTAAAGTCAGGATGAGTGAGTAAAATAACAGGGTAACTGAAACTATTTATAGAGAAACCTATAGTTTGTTGTCATATCAGCCGAAAGACGTTCACTGCTGAACATAGTCCCCCAAAGATTGCCACAATGACCGGTCCTGTGCCACCCGCATCCAGCGGACTGCGACCTTCACCAGGTCATCAGTCCAAATAAATCTAAATATTTAAATAAAAGTAAAAAGCTGTTTCTACACGGGTAATGTTGTACGGGTAGTTATTATTATAACATTTATTGGTTAACCAACCAAATACAAAACCACTGACTATCACGGAACGACCTGACATTAACCTACTTTATTCGATCATATCATGTTTTCCTCTACCCTCAATTACATTAATAAGCCATTTGAGAGTTGATTTTGTTTATATTTATAAACGTTAACGGCCCCCGACCCCGCAGCAGACCAAAGAAGCGATGGCTAGATGTCGTGTAGGCTGACATGAGTGTGAATGGGCTTACAGTAGAAGATGTCCAGGATCGCGCAAAGTGGAGGAAATGTAGCAGGATAGCGGACCCTGGCAAAGGTCGGGATAACGCTAGGTAGAAGAAGAAGACCTAAAACCACAGACTATACGTGCCAATTTAAAAATTGGGAATTTATGGAGAACTGCATAAAGGTGCATTCAGACCAAAAGAGCATTCGCTGCTCTATCCCCCGCTCTACGAAATCAACCAATGACGTTTTGTGTAATGATCGAATTTCGTAGAGTGGGGGAATAGAATAGCGAATGCTCGTTTAGCCTGAATGCACCTTAATACGTATCTCTACTACCTTTAAGGAGATCTAGACCTTAGCCCCGTGATAATAGTTGCGTTTGACACATAAGAATCGCTTCTTACTTAACATGGCATGCGCACACAATAGCAATATCTGGCCACGAAACAAATATCAAAGAGAGGCGCAATTTAAATGCATGTCACGCACTTACCTAGTTCAGTCTGCCATATTATCTGCGACGCTACTTCCGTCCGTGTGGGCGCCCGCATTGGTACTCCCCTGACTAATGAAAACATATTTAAAACCACGCACTTGTAAGTATGATTTCAAGATCACGGAAAAAAACAACACAAGCCAAATTTTGAGACTTTGAATGTGACATCCGCAGACCACGAACCCTGTAATGTGTTCGAAACGTCGGAATGAAGTTAAAGTTAGTTAATATACGCGAGTTTATCCGTTTTCATAGTTTTATTTAATGTGTAATCCTCGCGGTAACCGAAGAAAATATTACAAATATTTTATTTCTGAAAAGAAACTAATAAACCTAACCCTAAGTGCCTAACCCGTGGGGAAGGTTACAATTCACAGACAAAAGTGTCAGATGTTTATTTTACGGCTAAATATACACGCATACGAGTATACCCATTTAACCCGCTGCTCATCCCATATCTGGGATAACTGGGGGCAAGTTATAGGGATTTGATATCGATTAAAAAGATGTCGATATAATTATAATAAAAGATGTGCTTATTGAACATTCTCGATTACAGTACAGAGGTTCTGGTATCGGGCCTCTTGTATACAGATGTCATTTTAGTCATAATTTTCTGATATCCTTCTTCTGTAGTTCTACAATCACAAAACATTTATTTAGCAATCTCTATCTTAAACACAGTGCATGTATAAAAGGGAAGCAATATTATCAACAACTCTTTACCAAGAAAAACAAGTAGGTATTTGTGTATCGGAAAAATGTAAACACTAAGTGGTTTTCAAATGTACTATTAATAGGATAAAAACTGGACGAATACTCAAAAGCACGAACTCATTCAAGTGATGTTTATTGTTCAAATTTCAACAGCCAAAAAAGAGACAGAATTAAATAAAACCAAGCTTATATAACCTTTGCGAATGACTAATAGTAACTGAACGAATGGTTGAATGATGTCACTAACGCCGTGTTTAGACGATGATTAACTTGTACCAAAAATTGGTTCAAATGATTTACTAATTAAACAAAAATAACACCGGCGCTGAGTGACATCAATCAAGATATTTGTTATATTTTAAATTAAATTCTACTACACTTTTCTTATAACTAACATTCGGCTTTTCCTGACATAATTATTACGCCCTCGTAATTACAAAAATATATTACACTTATAATAGAATATTACATCAAACATTGTTTATGAGGGTAGTTCTGTTTACGCTTAAGAATACAACAGTATTAGAGGGTACTACTTACCTAAAATGCTTATGAATATCATTATGGCTAAATACACTATAATGCATGAAATAATTATTCACACGATTACTTTGACTAAGTCACAATCTTATTTTGAACGTGAGTATTTGTGAGAACATTAATTACACTGTACAATCTTAACTCAGTGCTACTTACAAAAATGGTGAAGTGGAACGTTAACATCATTGGTGCCAGTGAAAGTGACGTGTTATGATAAGATTGAGATGTGAATGAAAACAAATACTTAATGAAGAATTTTCACCTAATTTGGTACACAAATACTTCCTGCCCGGCCTTTCCTGACCTGCCATTTACGGCCCCGTAATAAAAATAATACAGTTTCATTTTTAATCATTGTATTTAATATGTACCTACGTAAACGTTACAGTACACATACAGTTAATGTATATTACCTATTGGGACACACCCATGATATATGTAGATTTTAATTTGTAATGATTGTTTTATACGTAGACATTACAGGACACACACAGTTAATGTATACGTATTGGGACACACCCGTGATATATGTACATTTTAATTTGTAATTATTGTTTTATACGTAGACATTACAGGACACACACAGTTAATGTATACGTATTGGGACACACCCAACTGTGATCAATATATCCAATAGATAATCAAGAATCAGCTTAACACACCATTAGATATAAATATTATGTATAATTGCATATAATATTTTTTTTATAAATATTACCAACGGACACACCAGGATGGTAATAAGTATTAATGTTATTTTAAAATTGACTGTAAATCAAACTGTTTTATTTTATTTATTTTTTTCAGCTGAACACCAGGTATGTGTTCAAAATCATTAGTATCATATTATGCTTTATGCTTAACTTTATGATTACATTTTATTAACCATATCAATTATGAAAATAGTGATAGCGACATATTATTATATGTGACCTATGAATAATTATCAACAGTATTTACAAGCTCAGATCAGATCTGTACTTAATTATTATGTAATAAGGACATGATTACATATATGCTCACCATAATTAAAGATTGAACTCCTATAAACACTGTAATATATAAATAAAGGAATCGAATTGTAATGTTGTTTTATTATAAATATTTATGATAACCTATTTAATACTGACCAAGCATTTATTGGAGTTCATCTTCGTCATCGCTCATAGACTGTACAACGAACTTTTTCATTTTATCAGCTGCAATAACATTGTTATATTTTCTACCACGAGTGTTTAAAGATGTAACCCTATAGCGGTCATTACCATACACTTTTATAACTTTATAGGGTCCTGCATATTTATCGACTAATTTACCACTAGTAAGGCCTTTCTTTATTATCTTGCGTTGTACTTGCACTAAGTCTCCTATTTTATAGTTAATGCTAGGTAATCTATTCTTATCATACCTAGCCTTACTTTTCTGTGAAACATGTACTGTATTATTTTGGGCTTGAGCTCGTAGTTCAGGCAAATTAATACTAGGTTGGTCTTTGTTTGTTAAATCAATTTCAAATCTAGGTTTAAAACCGTAAACCAATTCAAAGGGGCTCTTTTGTGTAGTGCTGTTAATAGTGGTGTTAATTCCCCGTTCGACCTTCGGCACATATTGCTCCCAGTCATCATCATCATTTTCACCAGTATAAGCTATCAGAGATTGCAGAATCGTACGGTTAAAGCGTTCGACTTGCCCGTTGGCTCGTGGGCATGCTACCGCGTTAAGAATATGGCGTATGTGCTTCACTGTGCAATAATTTTCGAACTCATGACTTGTGAAAGCCTTTCCACGGTCGGTAATAATGCGAGTAGGATACCCAAATGCTCTAGAAAGTAGATTTATAGTAGAAGTGACATGTATGGAGCAAGTATTTGGTACCGGTTGCAACCAGGTAAACTTTGTGAATCCATCAACCACAACTAACAAATAGGTATTTTTATTTTTAGACAAACAAAAAGGACCTAAATGGTCTAAATGCCAGGTATGCCATGGAATGCTACCTTTTTCAATAGGATTTAAGTATCCACGTTGTTTACCTGGAGGCTTTTTTGCAAATTGGCATGAAATACACGACCGGACGTACTTTGTTACAAATTTCCGCAATTTCTCAAACCAATATTCGCGTTGAATAAGTTCTATGACTTTGTTTTCATTTAAGTGGCCATTGTCATCATGAAACATCTTTGTTACTCTCCAGCGAACCGATTTAGGTATAACAATTCTACAATCTGAACCTACTTTTTTATACAAAATGTTGTCTTTTACCAAATATATATCTTTGTAATTGGGAGATTTTATATTTTTAACAATGTTTTGAATTTTCGGATCGTCCCACTGAACAGCTGTAACCCAGTTTTCTTCAGTAATGTGATGTAAAGGAAGCGGATCGCGACTGAGCGCGTCAACGTGCTGCATTTGCACTCCCGGCCTATAACGTACCGAAAAATCAAAACATTGTAGTTCAAGCCACCAACGTCCTATCCTTGGTAACATGTCTTTCTTAGTCCACGTAGTACTAAGCGCTTGACAGTCTGTGTACACTACAAAGGCTTGTCCTAATAAATATACTCTAAATTTTCTAATACTTAGGACTACCGCCATGGCTTCCAACTCATAGGAGTGGTATTTTTTTTCAGTATCAGAGGTTTGCTTACTGAAATACGCTACTGGTTTTAAAGAATTATCTGGTTGTTTCTGAAACAAGATACCACCAACTCCATGACTGGATGCATCAGTGTGCAATTGCGTTTCGTACGACGGATTATATATAGCCAACACGGGTTCACGAGTTAAGGAGGTTTTAATGTCTGAAAATGCTTTTTGCTGGTCGTCACCCCATTGCCATGGCTGATCTTTTTTCAATAACATAGAGAGTGGTGAGGTGCGACTGGCAAATGACATAATAAATTTTCTGAAGTAACTGGCAAGACCAATAAACCTCCTTAAGTCGTGTACATTTGAGGGGACTTTAAACTGGCTCAATGCTTCTACTTTGTCTGGTGACGGCCTAATTTCACCTTCTGATATTATATGCCCTAGATAATCTATGCTGGACTTTAAAAATGAACACTTATTACGTCGCAATACGAGTCCAAACTGACTTACAAGTTCTAAGGTTTTCTCAAGGTGGTTGAACGCATCTGTAACAGATTTTGAAGCTAGTAAAATGTCGTCAATATATGCCGTCGCGAAATCAAATCTAGATTGGTCTAACATCATATTCATGGCCCTTTGAAAAACCGCTGGACCGTTGGCTAATCCAAAAGGCATTTTTTTATACTGGAATTGACCAAATGGGGTTACAAAGCTAGTGTATTGTCTGCTATCGGGATGCATTTTGATTTGGTGATACCCTGCTGCTAAATCTAACTTTGTAAAAAATTTATCCCCACTTAACCTATCCAACTGATCCTGTATTACCGGTAGTGGATATCGATCCTTCTTTGTGATTTTATTTAGTTGACGGTAATCCACACACATTCTATATTCGCCGGATTTTTTTGCCACTAATATGACTGGGCTAGCGTATGGGGAGTTACTGGGTTCAATCACATCTTTATCAATAAGGTCTTGTACCATGTTTCGAACTACCTCTTGTTCCTTAAGGGACATTCGGTATGGTCTATAATAAAAAGGGACGTCAGTTGTTAGTTCAATTTTCATTTCTACGTTACATTCAGCTACTCTTGGTCCAGAGTAATCATCAAAGCAATGACTATATTTCTGTAATATGCTATCTAACCGGGAAATATCGTTACCATCCAAGACAGTTTGTTTGCTTTCTATTGGGTCTACTACTTGCCCTCGAGCTATACAACGTTGTGAGTACATTGTAAGCGGTTGACTTTGTAAATTAAACACGTTTAGGTAACCTACATTACCGCATACTTCTGTTGTTTGTTCTGGAATATCTACTTCTTTACCTAACTCCCTATGTTCAGAACGCTGAACCTGTACGGTGTCCGTATCAACATTTTCGTCAGTATAAACGATGATTCGATTTAAGCCTTGAACTATCACCGTATCATGAGGAATTTTAAGCTCAATTTTCGAAATAGAAACTTCAGCGCAAGCAAATGGAAGCTCTTGGTCGGTTGGAGTGGTTGGATCGTTCGTCCTAGTGAATGTTAAAGATTCAGTAGTTTTAGTCAAGCAAACTCCAGGCATTTCACTAAATGCACGACCAACAATCATATCGGTTTCTTGTAACTCATCCCGTACTATGAGAACTGAAGTGTTAACAAATACTCCATCTACCCCGAGATTTAGTACACCTTCGCCAAGAGGAGTTATAATTTGACCACCATATCCCTTTATACTGGTACTTGATTGTGCTTTGAATGATAGTGAAATCTTATTCGCTGCTGATAAGGTGATAGTATTACAAGCACTACCTAAATCGATATATGCGGTCAAATTATGTCCGTTGGCGACGCCTGTCTTGTGATATTTGCGGTCACCCTCATCTATTGGTCTAATATTGTACATTTTAGATTTTTTATCGCGGTTATCTTCAGGCTTTGCACTATTGGTGGAGGTAGCAGAGGAACCTATTCTTTGCTTTAAACTATAGCATTCCTCTCGAGTATGACCTGCTTTATTACAATGAGTGCATTTTTTTGACATATTGCAATTTTCGGTTTTATGCCCTAGCTTACTGCAAACCCCACAACGAAAATTATTTCTACATTGCGAGGACACATGACCCCTTCGACTACACGTGAAACATTTTGGTCTGTTATCACTAATGGGCTCAATAGTTTTGGCGGGAGCTGGCAAGTCGTTAGCCGAATCAGTTAAATAAGTCAATAAGCTACGCGTATCCCTACACCCTGTACCACGAGCTCCGGCCTTTAACAATGGGTCACCTAAGGTAAAAATAATGACATCACATATCATATCATCATTAAGCTGACATAATTTACCTTGGGAAAGTTTCTTATAATAGAAATCAATTACCCGTTCATCCTTGCGTCTGTTGACTGTCACCAGGTCGTGTAGCTTGGCCGCCAGACCCCGTCCGGCCGGGAAGAAATCCACCAGCTTTTTCTTCCATTCCGTCCAGGAAAGTGTGATGTCTTGCAGATGCCCGAACCACAGTAGAGCGTTGCCTTCTAAACTCGCAGTCATGTGGTAGATGAGAGTCTTCTCGTTCCAGCCGTAGATATTTGCGAGCGACTCCAGCCGATGTAGCCATGCGTGAACAGAAAAAGTGTTGGAATTACCATCAAATTTGGGCACGTTATCGGGCTTCCCAATGAACCTAACATTATTCCCAAAATCTAAGATAGACGGGCTACTTTCATTGCCTTTCGAAGCATTGTTTTCAATTGGCTGAGAGCCCTGGATAGGCATACTTGGTACTAATTTATCTGCAGCTAGAACAGACGTGTTTAAATCGCAGATCTGGGGTATTAAAGGTGTAACACACGTGGTTGAAGCCACCGCATTGTTTGGAGTTGCATTAGATTGACACGTGGCAATTTCACTTTCAATCACAGGAGGGTTACGATTAATCTCACTTGACGTACCTGCTGTAACAGATTCCCGTGTGTTGCTCCTTCCTTGTTCAAGTAATTGTTCCAGCATGTTCTCCAACCGATCTAGTCGTTCTTTGTTGTTGGGTAGCCGTGATTTTCGAGGCCTTTTAGCGGGTGGAACCGTGACTTCTTCCGCTTCTGCTATGCTATCGATGCTACGTCGACGTCCGGATCTCAACCGCTCAGATCGACTACTCATTTTCAATGCGTTTGTCAAAATTAGGATACGAAGCGGTACTAGCGCGTGATACTAATTCAATAACGAGCACTTCTGATATATTAATAGGATAAAAACTGGACGAATACTCAAAAGCACGAACTCATTCAAGTGATGTTTATTGTTCAAATTTCAACAGCCAAAAAAGAGACAGAATTAAATAAAACCAAGCTTATATAACCTTTGCGAATGACTAATTGTAACTGAACGAATGGTTGAATGATGTCACTAACGCCGTGTTTAGACGATGATTAACTTGTACCAAAAATTGGTTCAAATGATTTACTAATTAAACAAAAATAACACCGGCGCTGAGTGACATCAATCAAGATATTTGTTATATTTTAAATTAAATTCTACTACACTTTTCTTATAACTAACAGTACCTACATTTACAAAATTGATAAAGATCACACACTAAAACATTTACTTTTTCATAAAATATTTGCTACAGTTGTAAGAATATTTACACCAGCACTACATCACAATAACTGCCTTAGGTCGGGGTCGTGACTTGGAAAATGCAAAAAAGATTTTTTCAAGAAGTTTGTGGCTTACAGAGGCATCCTGAGGCGGTTGGATCCCATCTCCTGCATCTAATCTGCAGTATTATTCAAGTCAGAAATCTGAACCCTCTTTCACGTTAAATATAATAACATCTCATGCAAATCGATCTAGTCGCACGGTAAGCTCAATTAAGGCTTGTGATGTGGGTACCAAGCGACGAAATATATAGATACATGTGTAGATTAAATACATAGACTGCCACAACCAAGAAACAAACATTTGTCATAAATGAATAGGTACGCAAATAATGCCCTAGCCGGGATTCGAACTCGGAGCCTTCAGCTTCTTAGGCAGGGTCACTACACTACAACTGGGCTACGTACCTAAGCGGACAAACAAATATGTCTCTGATGGTAGGTATGAAATTACATAGCTACGACTACCTACTTGAAAATTCCAATGACATCTTAAGCATATTGTGAGCTTTTAAAAATATGCCCTTTCCTCATCATTTTCCTAGATGATCTCCACAAATACTTAAATTGAGAGTATTTCCAAGAATAGCAGATATATTCAAATAAGTGGTAGGTACCTGCACAACACTCGTGTATTATTTCTAATTAACATATTTATTTCTGACCGACGAGATAGATACAAAAACAGAAAAGCACATATTTACACCTGTACTACACAAGTTTACATCGAAAAAATATATACAAGTTTTTATGGTCGACTGTGCTTTCTTTGTCATTTCATCAAGTAGGTACTCATTAAGATTAAGACCAACGAATGTGGTTTCGTTTCCAAGTTCCTGCATGCAACCTTCCTGCTCCGTGATATATCCATGATGTCATTATATTGAATTGTTATCCAACATACACATGCTTACAAAATTTCAGCTCAATTCGGGTTGCCAATGAGCTGCAATTGGTCAAGTAGATAAAATCAAATGTACTTATCTCGTAATATTTTATGACAGATAGGCAAACATCGGGCAATAAAATGATCATCAACATAATCTTCGACTTCTAGTCGAAGTGCTTCGGCAGTTCCGTGGGAGTTTACCGAATAGGATTCGGCGGATCAGGCGACGAAACAAAGACTTCCTGTCGGCAAAATAATTTAGATTCATAATTAATGTTAACATGTATGTTAGTTTGTAAGGTATGTATCTATGGGCCTTCGATGCCTGAAAATAAATGATTATTATAATTCTCAACTTGTAAACGTCCACTGTCGGACATGGGCCTCCCCAGTAGGGAGTATGGCCGTAATCGCCACGCTTGGCAGGCGGGGTGGCGTTGGCCATCGCACTTATATCAGGGTGCTTAGACATGTTGCCAATCGCTAGCGCTTCATCGTCAATCGTAAGCTAAAGGCAGCTAACTGTCCTTGTCGCACTAATGTGAAAGAGTGACAGAGAGGGAAAACTACGATACGCTTCTAAGCGCTAGCGATTGGCAACTTGGCTACGCATCCTGTACACCCTATTTTAAAGGATGCTGCTGTCCATCAGCGTCTGGTCATGGACGCTGTTTAAACTCTAGTGCGAAACTAAATAATAGCTTGTAAATAAAAACCAATGTTAAAACCATGTTCAAGAAGATATTTAAAAGATGACAGGATTACAGCTTGGCAAAAAAGAGTAGAAATTAAAAAGTAGCAACATCGTAGTGTCGTCCCTTTCAAATCAATATGCGTGAGAAAACGAGACGACACTACAATGGTGCCACTTTTTAATTTCTACTCTTTTTTGCCAGGCTGTATTTACGGACATTTCATTTTTTTATAAAGTGTATCTAATTCACGTGGCAAAGAGAAATGCCCCATCAGGTGACCGGACAGGCAGAGAGCTTCCGCCACTATTGTGTGAACGTGCCCAGATTTATATCATACGCAGACTAGCACAGACACCGGAGCATAACCAAACCTCGGACGTCACGTCACGTCATCAGCATTTCTCATTCCACTACTGGACGTAGGCCTCTCCTATTAACTATACGTATTTGACGCATTCAGGAGGGATTATAATAGGTACTTACTTAAACACAACTGATATTAATTGTGAAAAGACGGTAAAGGTTTTTTATTTTTTGAGAGAAATCAAAATTCCAAATCCAAAATATTTAGTTAATAAATAATTTGATTTGTCTTTTCACAATACGTTCAATAGATGGCAGCACCAGCTCTCTTTAGCTATTCTAGAAAACTGTAAAGTATTCTAATAGGAGGTGCAGGCATATATTGCTTGCCCTTAGAAAATGGTCAAAGGCGCCTAGCCTTGTAATGGATTGCATATACCCGAGAAAATTGACCGGTGGTTGCTAAGACCGTGTGGCCAAGGGGTGCAGGCATCAGCCGCGAAAGCTGAGCACGTGGGTTCGATCCCCACCTCGGACGTTAGGTGATCTTGGTCGTTTTTCTTTGGTATATGACATCTAATATTTACAACTGATATTAGTTATGTCGAATGTGATGTGTAACAAAAGAGCAACTTGCTCCATAATTTTATCCACATACTTTTTCCACTAATATTTAACCACTCTATTAAATAATTAGCGATGTTTATTTAAACATGTGTATAATATACAATTAAATTAAACTGTATCTATAGATCTAAGACACGCCATTGTGGCATTGTACCAAAGATGCTGGCGGTATCATATATTACGAGTCTATCTACAAGACTACCACTGTTTTTGGCAAACATCGTCATAACATCATCATCGATTAACGCCCGCAAAATGCTAATTTGGCCACGGAGGTAATTTCCAGGTTGAGCCATGTACCATCTAACCGGTATCATACCAGTATTTGTTCTAGGTACGCTTTTTAAAAACAAGACGCATTGCAATGTCTTATGCATTAGGACCTTTGAAAAGATGCGGACTATCCAGTTCTGAATATGATGGCGCGCAGATGTTTTTCTTCCTCTCTGACAGGCTTGATGTACTAGTTAGTTGCTACTTTTTTATGCACATACCTTCGATGAGACTTTAGACTTGGTTATAAAGTTGGCTACAAAGGAAGTTTAAATTTGCAACTATCGACATCAGTCTTATCACTAAATACTAGATATTTTCGTTTACGTTCTTTCTGGAACAAGTTGCCTAAGGAAGAGTGAATGGTACTCCAGGAGAGAAGAATGGGTAAATACGCTTGCAAATGCCAAATAATAACAATGTCACTAACTTCAGGCCTAGCCAAGATGACGTTCTGCAACCGTATACGATAAACGATAAGTGATAAATGTATGAGAATGACAGGTTCGTACGAAAAGTCACGTGATCATTTCCATTCCTCCTTTGACTTATCGCAGCGGCTGTTCGTCCCATATCTATAATTTAAATGTTGGATAATTAAGCATTAGATCATAAAATCCTTTTTTATGTACTTTTCGAGCTCGTAAACTTCGTCGTGTACCTATAAAATGGCTCATTGACTCTAATTAAATAAATAACTAATGACACAACGTTCACAAATTATTGTGGGCGTTTTATTAAAAACGTCCCACTTTGTCGCTTATAACTACTTATTAGTTCGGAATAGGAGAAGTTTGAATTGCATTTACACAATCTAAATGTCTAGGCGCCCTTAAGGTAAATTACTAAGTGATTCGTTAGCCGCTCACATTTTACAAGCAAAACATATATCTATACGATGTTTTTGTTATACTCGTATTTATCTCGAAAATGAAGTTAAAGACAGAGTGAACTCGGACACTATCAAATCAGATCACTCTCTAAATAATCATCATATCAAAATGTTTGGTACAATCTCAAAGGTTTTTTTAATATTTAATTTACAGAAGTACTCAACCTTTATAAACCTCAAATTGAGGCTGAATGTACAGCGTTAACGTCATCACAATAAATTGGCAGAGCATTTCCCGTGGCCATTCAGTCCATGGAGGTCGATGACCGTGGCCAGCGGCCTAGAGTTGAGGAGCGAGGTGGGCTGATGACTCTATTATTTATGTATTACTTTCTTTGTACCATTTGTAGTTTGGTTTTGAATGATGGTAAAAACCATTAGATTATGTCCAGACATAGAAGTCGCGGTGGTGGTGGTAATAATGTCAATTAACCTAGGGACTTCCTATCGGTATTAAAAATAATCGATAAGTGAATACTCATTTCGAAATGACATTTCATATTGGCTGATAATTTCAGCAATGGATAAAAAAATAGTTAAAATATGCTGATCACTACCCAGCTATGTTATCTATGTATTTTTAAGGACTTACAAAATTCTACAATTCCAATTAATTTCCATCCAAAGCAAGCTTAATTTGCGACTGCTTTACAACTAAGCCTAATTTGAATAAATTTATCTCGAATTCATAACGTTACTTCTGTTAAAAAAAACTTATCGATAAAATAATATGTAGTGGAAGTTCCTGTCAAAATTTTGTTCGTGTCACCGTGACTTCTATGTCTGATTGTGGCTGTTCTGTAAGGCTCGATTTTTGCTTTAAGTATGGATATCTAAAGTAAGTTTGGACTTAGATCACATTTCGCATAATGGTCTACGCAATCTGTAAGCAATTTCATTGCGCATTTATTTTGTTAATGATACCAAAAAAGTTTAGCTAGAATGAAATAACTGATGTTAGGATAAAAGTAAGTTACTAATTTCTACTTCGAAATTCGGAAATAAGAATTTGTCTCAAACGAAGGCGTCATTTCGAAGTTCGCCCTAGAGCCTTAGGTATTTTTTTAACACATACGTACGAAATTATTGCTGACCGTATTTGTTCCCACTATCGAAAACGTTAGTACCTTGTACAAAATGTGAAACACAGTTAAAATATTTTGAGAAAGTGTTGTGTAAATGTATAATTGTTACGATTGTTTTTCATTGCCATCATGGTAAATTCTACAATAAAAAAACATAACAATGATCCAACATCTGTCAATTTGTGAGTCACTCCTACGGAAATTAATTTCGAAATGTGTTAAACTCAATCATGAGTACCCAACGGTTCAAGGTATAGCTAGGTCGTCTACCTGCACATAATAGGGTGTCAAATAAGAAGGTAATTGACTCACAAGAGTTATTTCAAAACGATTGCATTATACTTAAAAATACAATGAAACAAACAATGTTGATTGTATGCAATATCCAGTAAGTACATCATAATGATTTACATGAAATAATGTGAATAAACTTTTTGACGACGCAAAAGATAACTATGGCAGACATTTAATTTACAGCTTTAAGTTTGTGTAGGTACATATGATTTCGTACCTATTGAAATTTAAATAATTTATTGTGTCACTACCAAAATAAATACATTAAGGTAAGGTGGGGTAAGATGAAACGGTTTTTTTTAATGGGGTAAGACAAAAAGCTATCTATATATACGCTGTGCTAGAAGCACGACTTTTTTTTACATAATAATAATCAAGAATTGAAATCACCTGCAATGTAACCTAACCTATACATACAACTGTGTCCAACAGGCAACAAGATATCAAAAAGTACTTAGGAAAATCCTCCTTGAACTCGCATGTTCATTTCATAGATCTTAAAGTAAGTACAGGTTAGGTTACTTTGTTTTAACGGTCGCCGTGTGGTGACAGCAGTAAGAATACATTTGTCACCACCCCGACTCCTCCCGCGGGTGTCGTAAGAGTCGACTAAGGGATTAAAGTGTCACTGACCATCCTTTGATACAAGATTGATAATGGGCAGCAACGTCATCATAGTGGACACATTACTGCGATCGCCAATCCGTTTGCCCAGCGTGGCGATCTGGCGATTATGGGCATTTACCTCCTAAAACTGCAATACTCATAGTTAATAGGAGAGGCCTACGTCCAGTAGTGGACTATCATAGGCTGATGATGTGATGTATGTGGGTTTTAACGGTAAGGAACTAATTTTAGCGACACAATGTAAAAAACAAAAATTTTCATTCCCGACTTCTAATAGCTAAATGTTTATTCTAAAGTACATCGTCAAATTAGCGCGATGAATACGTCGCCTGAAACCGTGTCACCCACGGCTCACGGCTCAGACGACAATACTATATGCTTACATTGCCGCCGACTTGAGGAATAAGGAACTTACGGCCAGTGTTGTCATATCTTATTGGTATCTACATACCTAGTTTGCCATCGTTCTACCTACCACTCTCAGTCTTAAACCTAACTATTTTTCAAAATATTACGATGATGAACAATTTTGATTTGATGAAACAGGATTGATACCAGCAAAGATAACGACAGCGACAGTTTTAGCGGCATTTTGTTCTTATGAGTTGATAAAATGGTACGAAAATATGGTATTATGCACGATATACGTGAAATTGCCAAAGGCCTACAGAATTGACACCATTTAATTTATTTTACTTTTTTATACGTTCAGATAGCCCTAAAAATATAAACACGACTGTTTTTTGTGAAAAAATTAGAGCCCGATTACATACAAAAAAAATGGTTTATATTTTTTGATATGATAACGCCAATTGTACGCTAAAACTATGATACAGCATACAAAAATAACATCAGTACAGTCTCCATAGTAGAGTTTACTAAGAAAAGTGTACCTCGGTTCTTTTTGCGTAGGTATACTCCATTTTAAATACCATGGCCCGATGCCACTTATAACTTTCAAGTGACATCGGGCCATGGTAATGTGTAAATGTGTATGTGATACTGTATCGTCGTTTTAGCGCATAATCGTACTTACGTCCTTTCAGGTTGAGGCGTTTTTAACCCACGAAAAAATTGGAGTTCCACTCAAAATAAATAAAAAATATGTGTCTCATAACTGTTTTAGTGAATAAAAAAAAGGCTAGAAAAAAATAAAATGTTATTAATTGTTTTTTGTCCTTTGAAGATAAAAAAAACGTGGGCAGCGTAAGCGACGCTTCGACATTAGGTGGTGTAAAGAGGTCGTGCCTCGCATGAATATGCATGCCCTCTTTGTCACACCAACTATCTTGAACTCTTATTACAGTCATGTCTGATAATATCGACGCAAGTGAAGCGCCAAAAATACGTATTCACAATCTTACTTCAACAATCTGGTAGTGTATACGTTTCAAGCGCTTTATTTATAGTGGTTTTACCTATCAAACTATACGTTAGTTACAACCGGATTTTTTAAATGCTTTCCGCAATTTTTAGCGATGTTCGTTCGTTAGTACTTAAACCTTGTGATGACATCGTATATTATACCATAATTACTTAACAGTGATTATGATTAGCATAATTGTGACGTCAGTAATTAAAATGCATTTTTAAATATGACTTAATTACAATATTATTACCTAATCACCGCTAAAGATCCAATGCATAGCAACAAACTTTAAGAAGCGTTCGAATGAGAGTTGACTGTAAATATAATACGAGTAAATAAAATACAATGAGTATGTACGGGTCATGCTTTATACGAAAACTGTTCAACCGATCAAGTTCAAAATAAGTTTCCTAAAAGTTTTTGTAAAGTTCCACTTCATCATCTGTACGGTATAATTCTTACTGTTGAACATAGGCCTCCCTCTTGGACCTCCACATAAACCGGTTGGAACTGTTCGAAGCCGGGAGACACTGGATGCAGATCTTCATAAGGTTCTCTGTCCATCTTGTAGGTGGACAAGTGGTCTCCTCTCTAGATTTCGACCCCATCGACCATTTGCTCTGCGTGCAATGTGGCCTGCCCGGCTGGCCATTGCCACTTCAGCTTGCTAATCCGGAGGACTATGTCGGTGACTTACAGTTAGATTTTTATTTTATGGCATGAGACTACGTTCATACATTATATACTTATCGGGAATTGTCGAACATGCCGTAAGAATCATGAGCCAAAATCATTACCTATTAGCGATTTAACGTATGTAGGTAATGTAATCAATATATCAAACTTATAAGCCAAGAATAGAGTTTGTAACAGTAAATAATCGATCAATGACTCAAGTTGTAACAAATTTGCAAATCAAATTAATTGTAATTTTACATATTGAGGCACGAGCTCCACAGCAAACACACAATACATGCGTACCTACACGTTATTTACTATTTTATACGTTAGACGACGTCTTAATTTTTATAGATCTGAGTCGCGTTTTATAAAGTTACAATTTACAATTTTGCTGTTTGTCTCTCTTTCTAGCCAATATGTGCATGCGTTAGAGAGGCAACCAGCAAAATTGTAAATTGTAACTTTATAAAACGGAGAGCGGATCTTCAAATTCAAATTCTTTAATGCTGTAAAACACATGTCAAGAAATAATAAATACAAAATTAACATACCAAATTACAACAAATATACATAATTTTAAATACACAATTATAGCAATTAAAACCCATCGCAGCTAAACATAATCATTCATCAAATATAAATTGTAAACATTCACACCATTAAATTAACTAAATATTATTACCTACATGTCATAAAAATTACAATAAAAAATAAAATAATAATAATAATAAACCAAATGTAAAAAACAAAATTATACACATACTTCTGTCACAAGTATACTATACTTACTAGGAGATCACTACCTTTGTTTAATTTAAGTAATTGTTTAAACGAAATAAAGTAATTTTCATTTTCATTTTCATAAAACGCGACCATGTGTTGTGTAAGTTAAACTATAATAATAAATATACTTATCACTAAAAAACAAACAAGGCCGTGGATTGTAAGTATTGTACGGTTTTCGAGTTAGGCTTTCTGCACAGTCAGACTCAGTTATTTCGTTTTCATTAGAGATTCCAATCCAATGACTAATTGAGTACCCTACGACAAATAAAACATGGAAGCCGCACGCCATACTAAATTGCCTTTCAAAAATTTTATTGTTTTGTAAATTCTGAATTGTAGTTGACAAGTGTCACCCCTTCTTCAATGCATCACGATTATAAACTTTTCAACCCCTATTTAAAAATAATTGTGATTGGTCCATTAAAGTTTTTATTGGATATATTGTATAGACATTTGTCAAAGATGTTGCGCCGAAATATGCGCGGTGTTACGAAAAGCGCTATGTGCTGCCCATCTTGGCACAATTGAACAATTGTTTTTGGTGGCATTTTTGAGCTGGCGTAAGACCTCCATGCTATATATGGTCACAGTGAATAACTATATGTATGTATTAGTCCGTGGGCTACTCGGTCTGAAATTAGAAAACGGTATAATTTGGGGGTACCAAGTGTCCTTTTTACAGTAGTTAGACATATTCATAAGGATGTTAAAAAAGTATGATAGACATCTCAAAGTGGTAGCTAATAGGCATACGGGCTATTTCAAGATTTCCGTTGTATGACAGGTATGGTTAAAATTAGGAGGTACAAATTTTCCTTTTCACGGCTGTTAGGTAAGCTTATAAAAACGTCAAAAATGCAAGATTGCCATTTATAAGTGCTACCACTGCTACCTTACAAAAATGGGGGCCAATCAAAGATGATAGATCTCAAGTTTTACAAAATCAAGTATATCTCGAGAACTATTAAATATATCTAATTACTCTCTTGAACAAAATTAAAGGCATATCTGTAAGCTTCATATTTTGCATACACCATATTGGTTAAACCAACCGATAATTAATTATGACCAAATTTATGAAAATTACGTGATTTTGTTTTTTTTTGTGTCGTGTTTTTACATAGTAGTCATGACGCTAGAAAAATTAAATATGTTTTTAAAGATAGTGTATTTAATAATCTTTAATTTGATGCATAAAACTTGTTGGCGGTATTAAAAAAAAAGACCCATAAAAAATATTTTAATGAATTGTAGTCATAATCCACCGTATAGTATCCACTCACAGTTCAGTTTTTTTTTATATTTTTCAATCTTGGTTATTTGAAATAAGCACTATTATTTACGAGTGGCACTTCCATCGCCTCTTAAATCACTAAGTATACGGTGGATTATGACTACAATTAATTTAAATATTTTTTATGGGTCTTTTTTTTTAATACCGCCAACAAGTTATATACATCAAATTAAAGCTTATTAAATACACTATCTTTGAAAAAATATTTAATTTTTCTAGCGTCATGACTACTATGTAAAAACACGACACAAAAAAAATCAAAATCACGAAATTTTCATAAATTTGGTCATAATTAATTATTGGTTGGTTTTAGCAATATGGCGTATATGCAAAATATGAAGCTTACAGATATGCCTTTCATTTTGTTTAAAAGAGTAATTAGATATATTTAATAGTTCTCGAGATATACTTGATTTTGTTAAACTTGAGATCCACCATCTTTGATTGCCCCCCATTTTTGTTAGGTAGCACTTATAAATGGCAATTTTGCATTTTTGACGTTTTTATAAGCTTACCTAACAGCCGTGAAAAGGAAAATTTGTACCTCCTAATTTTAACCATACCTGTCATACAACGGAAATCTTGAAATAGCCCGTATGCCTATTAGCTGCCACTTTGAGATGTCTATCATACTTTTTTAACATCCTTATGAATATGTCTAACTACTGTAAAAAGGACACTTGGTACCCCCAAATTATACCGTTTTCTAATTTCAGGCCGACTAGCCCACGGACTATATAACGAAATATTAGAAGAAATATCAAATGTTTGTCAAGATTTTTATCAGGATGTTTAATTTTTCCACATGGCAACTCTAAGCGTATAGCAATTTGTCCGGACATTAATCAAAAACTAACCCTTCGGTATCTAATCAAATAAAAATGTCACACTGAAGAATAAATTAAGACTTCGCCATTGATAAGCAGGTGTTTGCACTTTTAATTTAGAGGCTCTCAATCATTAGCAATCTGCGATCAAATGTTGGCAGCCATTTTTTACAAATCAGTGCACCTGCATGTAACTGATGCTATAATTTGCAAGCATCGCTGACGGTGATATGGTACAGCGCACATTAGGTCAACTTAGACTTACAAAGTATTAAATTATGCAGGCAGTACTATTACGTATGTAAACATTGTGGTAATCGACTTTACGGTAAATAGCGGTAAAATTATCAATTTAATAATAGTTACTCTAACTACCTATACCTACATGTTACATACCTTTATAACACGGTTAAAGCTTTCCTCTAAATAATTGTATTTAAATAAAAATGATATTTTCAATAACTAGGATTAAAATAAAAAAATAGCCTGCTGTTTTTAAACATAACATATTTGACTAAATCCATTGTCACTCAAAAATGCATACTTGCAGATTTTTTCAGTAATTTTCCCTGCGGTTTCAGCCGTTGGTTGATTATTTCACATCTAGAAAAAACAACATTAATAAGATGTATCTTTTCGCGCTGTTTTTAAATAATAAGCGTCTTATCTCTTGAGTGCTAATATAACATTATGTAGTTTCTTTCTAATAAAATGGCATTTACAAAATGTTTAGTCTAACAACTGATTAACTTCCGATTCAATGAAATAAAACTATGAAAACAAATAAACTCGCATATATTCATTAAATTTTACTTTCTTCCTGACATTTCGAACACTTTACAGGGTTTAATTAATAACTATACGCGAGTTTATCCGTTTTCATAGTTTTATTCCATGTGTAATTCTCGCGATAACCCAAGAAAATATTCCGATTCAATATTAAATTTACTCATTAAGACTGCTAACAGTAACACACTCTTCAGGTAAGCACAGTATAGGGGTCAAGAATTTTATAATGATGTTAAAAAAACATTAATAATTTCACCCCATATCTACATGACCCTCACTCCACCTATTACACTAAACCACACCATAGCGATAATAATATGTTCATAACGGAACCTAATATATTTACTTTTCATATTTGTACACCTAAATCACTGTTTATATAAAACATATTTTACAGCATCTGATGTCGAAATCTGACTTCAGAATACCACTGTAGAGTAAAAAATGTGTCGGCTTTGAATTTGTCTGGTTCTTGAACTTCTTGATCGCTTTGGTACCATGTCACGATACTTCATCGTTCAAATTTGAACCTTTCCGAAGTAACTCTAAAGATACGTTTTGCGTTCATTTTAAAGATAAAACTTGGTCTAAGATAAGCGTGCCACAGAGAACTCAAGTTGAAGAAAAACCTGGCTATCAATTGACCGCAAAGTCGTGCCCACGAATTGCCTTTATCGTTTGAAATGTTCAACTTCATATCAAATTAACCGATGTTCAATGCCGGTTAGAGTTACCAGGGGCGGGCCACGCTATAATCGTCTATCTGAATGGCTTCGAGACAAGGAAATGAACAGATCAACTTGTAAGTGGGTACCAACTTTTACATGTGTTTTTTTTTATGGGACGAAGGTAGACAACTGCCCACCTGATGGAAAGAGGAAACTGAGGCCCATGGACATAGTGACCAAAAAATCGTCTATGCGCTGCCTACCCTGAGGACTTTGATAGATTGCCTCTATGCCAGTAATTACACCGGTTATCTTACCCCTAAACCGAAAAACAGTATTAACTATTTAGCGGCAGGTTAACGGGTAAGACGGTGCACCTGCACGAGGTCCTACCACCAGCAAGCAACCAACTTAACGCATGATATGATGGATCCTCTTTCAGTTTTTTATCGCGCTGCGCGTCATTTTCGCACTTACATATTTGTCAAAACGTGACGGCAATCACAACGACGATACACACAAGACCATGGCGTCATGGTGAGAGTCCATGTTCAGATATTTTTGGGCGCCGTGGCCGCTCCGATATATCTGGTCTCGATGGCAACTGTACACATTTCAGTACGTATTCTGGAGGCAGGTATACAAATATATAGCGTACCATGCCTAAAATTTTGTCTGTCCATTTCCTGAACCTCGCTCTAGAGTAATGACATACATACCTAAACAGAATTTAGGTCTTGGAATTCTGAAATACAGAAAAGATACAGAATCTAGCGTACTTGTATTTGGAACTCGTCTAAATAAATGATTACTATTATTTTACACAATTGTTAAACCTTTATGCTATACTTGCAAAGCAATGCTATCTTAACCACCGTGTTGTTATCACTCAAATTACCTATGATGCTTAGAAATTACGCCAATTACATCTCCGTCATCTTACGCGTCCATCTTAAACAAATACGTAATTGGGATAACAACGCTGCGTGTGCGCCGCTTGAGTACTGTCATTATTCCGTCCGCTGAGATTGCGAACAACGATCAATTTCAGCAAAAAGTTATATTGAGCTGCCCTCCTTCCTCGAATGGAATATTAATTCACATTTTTAGGGTTCCTCAAAAGGAAAAAACGGAACCCTAAGGGTTTTACCAAATCTATGAACGCGAATTCGGCTAAGTCGATTTATGAAAATATTTAATAAGAGCTATAAAGATATAACTCGGACGACACCGATCGACGGCGATGCGACGCGATTTGTCTTAAAAAATGCGAAAGCCTCGATAGGTTTGGGGAGACCCTTATAGGATCAGTTTGTAGTCCGTCGTTCTGTCTGTCAAGACCCTTTATCTCGGGAAGCTTACGTATACGGTCCCTTGAATCTATGAAAAAACTTCTATGTGAATGGAAAAAAACATACGACTTGGTTCCATTGGCACCAAGTCGGAATCTGATGATGGGTTCTTGGAGAAATTAAAGTCGGTTTAAAAAAAAATTGTTGATTGTTTAGTACTTAATGTAAGCAAGCAGCATTAAGTTCACCATCTGCGTTTCTAAAGTGTTTTAAAAGTGAAATAATACGCATTCCAACGCAGGTGTCTAAATGCACATTTAAAAGCTACTGAGATCCAAGTTCCCAGGCCACGTTATACTCGTATTAGGAACGGGTTCCGAAGTGATGGGAAATTTCGTAACATTTCGCCTCCGCGGCTGTCTCGGTCAGGGCCAAGCTCACGAAGGGGGGGGGAGCCAAGCGAGGGGAGAGGGGGGCTGCGCCGGCGCACACCGGAACGCTAGATCGTGCTGCACCGCGGAGCGCGACCGCCAAAGTCGCCTCTTGTATTGCAACATTGCCTTTGAACAGCTAGTTTATTGTACTTTAGCTGTCTGGCTTCGCAGGACTTTTGAGCGTTAATAAGTAATAACTGTTTTTATTTTCGATTTCGAATGGGTATAGTTCTAGTTAGTACTGTATTAATTTATCTGGTGCTTACACTTAGAGCAGAAGTTTGCAGAAGACCGGATCATGTACAATTTTCCATAGAGAATGCTCCAAGCATGCGGATTTCAAACACATAAAATTAATTATTGACATGATTAAATAGATTACGTTAGATTAATAGAGTTCTTACATACTTCTGATATTTACATAGAACCGTATAGGTATATGATTTAATTTTGTTTTTTTTTTGTTATCTACATAGCTATCTGACGACTAAATTACATTTATTGTTTTGATTAGGTACATGAAAATATTACAAAATTCAATACAATCTGATCCTAAAAAGGATTCCACCAATCCTGTAGCTATATAAAAAAATCTGTTTAAAATTAGCATTTTTTTAATACCCTGCTATTGTGTGTCCCACTGCTGGGCAAAGGCCTCCCCTCTCGTTTTCCATTCCGTCTTGTTATTGGCAAGTTCCCGCCATTCTTCGCAGAACGCGTCTAAGTCGTCCCGCCATCTCCTTTTCGGTCTGCATATCTGCTCCGTTGGCCATATCCATTTATGTTGGCATATTCCAAATTGCACCTGTCCTACAGTTTTTACAATTCTTTTAAAATCCTAATGTGTGTATTGTGAAATATAGGATAGTACTAGTAGCTGTAAAGTCCATTCATAATCATCTCGAATTATCGTCGAAATCAGCTAGGTAAGTAATGTTCGCAGTTTGTGGGATGTTTCAAGTGGTATATGTATACAGAATGCTCGCGAGCATTCCGAAAGATTTTAACTATGCATTCTAGACATCAAAATAAACAAAAAATATTATGAGACCTGATGTCAATTCCACCAAATAAATTTTTTTTTTTTTGTTTTTTTTTAGTCTTTTTGAATACTTTTTAACATTTCCAGTACTTTTTATCATAACAACAATTTGTTTAAATTATTTATTTCAATTGTTTTTTTAGGTATTTATTTCGTCAAGTGTATTCGTATTTTTTGATTGTCAGGCAAAAGGTGTGGTAATATTAGAACACATTGCGGTAGCATTGTAATCAAATCAAAAATAAGTTAAATGACGAGTTACGTCGAAAAACTTATTTCGAAAAAAGGTTCATTATCTCTGAAACCAAGCCGAATCCAGGAAATTTTACATAACATTAAGGACTCTAAATATGGTCAGGAATCCAGCATTAAAATCTTTTGGTTTCCTCGCGAGCACCCTGTACCTATGTATGTAGTGTAGGTGAATGTAGGGAAACGACTGCTGCAATCAATAGCAAAGATAATTACGATAGTGAGTAGATGACCACTTGTTTAAAAACCTATGAGCCTCTTTAGTAAAACTTCCAACCATATTCCTTACCATAGAGACGCCAAGATCGACACACAATAATTATTAAGTTACAAACAAATTCATCCTTACATTAAACGACAAAGTAGGACGTATTACTAAATAGTGTCAGAAATGTAAATTATTAATGGTCGTAGAAACTATGACTGCAAAAAAGATGCATAGTGCCAATAGTCCGTAGCAACAGAGTGCTCAGCCAAGTTGTCAATCGCTATCGCTCAGTAGCGTATCGTAGTTTGCTCTCTGTCACTTATTCTTATTGGTGCGACGAAGACAGTTAGTTTCCTTTAAAACTCACGCACAATTCACGAAAGGGCGTCAGCGATTGGCATCTTAGCTACGCACCCTGACACCTACATGCGACAACGCGGGGACAAGATGGTGGTAACCATCTACTAATAAATAAATAAATATCTTGGGACATCTCACACAAATCGACCTAAGTCGAGGTAAGCTCAATTAAGGCTTGTGATGTGGGTACCTGTATGCTTAGCACATGATTGGCGCGACAGTATCTCGCCGCGAGATAGTCTATCCGTCCCTCTTTTGTTAATATAGCTAGTGAAGGACGAGAGATCTATCTCGCGGCGACATACTGTCGCACCAATCATGTGCTAAGCCTGCAGGCGACGATATATATAATAGATAGATACATATAGATACTTAAATACATAGACAGCCATGACCAAGGAACAAATAATATACCAAAAATGCAGCTATACTGCATGCTTTGCGTTGTGATAAATAAATTCACAAATAATGCCCTCGCCGGGATTCGAACCCGGAACCTCCAGCTTCCAGCTAGGCACCGAAGCTAGGCAGGGTCACTACCAACTAGGCTACGGAGGCTGAGTAATACAATTCATTATTTTAGGACCTAATCTGAATCGCGATGTGTCCGTTCTATATAATGACTATCAAAAACTGACAAGCTAAACCTAAACTGAATTGCATTTAAGAGATCATCGTAGCTTCCCTGTAGCTGTACCATGACTTTACAAGTATCGATATCGATAACGTTAGGTTTTACTCGATACGTAAAGCAGGCCATCGCGCTCACTCCAATATGTCTGTGCGAGCGCGATATAATTACTTACATATCGAGTAAAACCTAACGTATCCTTACTTTCCAACTCATGGTACGGCTACAGTTTAGGACCTCATCTCAATCGCGATGTCTCAGTTTCATAGATTAACTATCAAAAATTGAGAAGCCGAAACTAAACTGAATCGCATTTAAGAGCCCATAGTAGCCCCCCTGAGGCTCATTTCTCAAAAGCTTGTGAGCTATAACTTGTGATACAAGAGGAAGTATTTTTTTAACATCATTAATAAGATAAGGACTTCCGCTTGTATTACAAGTTACAAGCTTTCGAAAAATAGGCCCCAGGGTGCCTAGGCACCTTTTTTTTTATCATTTTTTTGGTTAACTTGTCTAGACAAGTTGCCAATCGCTAGCGCTTAATCGTTAATCGTTAACGAAAGGCAGCTAACTGTCTTTGTCGCACAATATGAAAGAGTGTCAGAGAGGGAAAACTACGATACGCTACTAAGCGCTAGCGATTGGCAACTTGGCTAAGCATTCTGGTCTATCTTTGTCCCTAGTTGGTAAACGGAGATAAAACTGTATTAGCAGTAAAAGTCCTCCGCGCACGTAATCGCCGCAACGTTAGCGTAACGTTACTGCACTGATGTAAGCGTCGCGTCGCCGGCGTCACCGCTCTACGGTACGCTACGGTACGCGCCGCTTGCGCCGGTACCGGTGTCATAATACGACAAATCGCAGGTGTATTTAACCTTACACGGTAAGCAGTTCAATCAAAATTCGATTTTGACGGCAACTTCATGAAGTGAAAATGTAATGAATCGAAAAGTAATAAATGTATGAGAATGACAGATTCGTACACAAAATCACGTAACCATGTCCATATGCAGGGTGTTTTTCTTCATATGCTATAAATTTAAGGGAAGCTTATTTAGGTCAAATATAATTAATTTCTCTAAGAAACTAGCGTTTTAACTCTTACTGTTATTGAATTATTAAAAAAATAAGTTTAATGACTGAACAAGTGTATTGCAACCTTTATTACATTCTAATGTTATTTATTTTGACATGTGCCGTCAGTCACCTGAGATTAACATTTATTGTATTCTTAAGGTTCTCTCACACTTGCATTTTCATGGGTTTTTGGAAAATTCAATAAATAAGATTTTTTTTCCTGAATTTTCCAAAAACCCATATACCAGACAACTTCTATTAATGCCCCAAGTAATCTGTCTAATTTAACGCAAATCGAAACGAACATCCTACATTATTATGGTCACGTGACTTATCGCTTATCGTATGTGATTGCAGAATGTTATCTTGGCTAGGACTGCAGACTTGCTACTCTTCTTTGTCCGTGCCTCTTCCCATATCATTTGGGGTCGGCCCTCTGAATATGATTCTTCCATTTCTCTCTATCCGTGTGGTGACGGCAGTAAGAATACATTTGTCACCACCCCAACTCCTCCTACGGGTGTCGTAAGAGTCGACTAAGGGATTAAAGTGTCACTGACCATTATACAAGATTGATGATGGGCAGCAGCGTCATCATAGTGGACACATTACTGCGATCGCCAATCCGCTTGCCCAGCGTGGCGATTATGGGCATTTACCTCCTAATGCGTCTATACGTATAGTTAATAGGAGAGGCCTACGTCCAGCAGTGGACTAACATAGGCTGATGATGTATGTATGATGTATTTCTCTCTATCGTGGTAGTATACTGGTACAGTCTTGTTAAGTTTTTTCCAGGTTTCTCTTTTCGCTTTGGGGCGTCCTCGTGGTTGTTTGCCTGTATCCATTTTTAGGGCTATTTTTACCGGGTGGTCCTCTTTGCGACGCATAACATGTCTATACCAGCGGAGTTGCTACTAAGTATAGGAAAGCTTAAGGTGATTGATTTTATTGCCATATTTAGTCACTTTCGAAAACCTCGTAATTTGCACTTAATGGAGAAAAAACTCTATTTAATGTGAGTAACAAATTATAAATTTTGATGTTCCACTGTTGGGAAGTAAAACGGTTTTTTAAAGTTGGGTTCGTACTTTTAAAAATATTAATTTATTAATAAAATAAAACAAACAATATATGTAGATAAAAGTAAGTGATTAATTAAACATTTCATAATTATTTGTTATGGTATGGCAATAAACAATTTTATTTAAACTCATTTTGCATAAAGTTCAAAATTAACTGTTTTTTTTAATTCTTTATTTGTACGTAAAACCACAAGTCAAAGTACTTAATAGAGTAGAGTCGTTAGTATCATCTAATAACTGCCAAGTCGTCAATATATTTTCAATCCAAAATAACTATAATAGGTACTAACCCTAAAATCCCATGTCCTGATATCTACAATACGTTGCTTACAAATTTCAATACCGACTTAGTGCGAATAACAGGCTTCGCTGGCATATTTATTGTGCTTCAACCGCAAGCTAATATAGAAGACATGTGTGCCAATAACAAAGTTATTGCTTAAGGGTTCCTTCGGTCACACATAAAATTAAGATAAGTAATCCTTCGAGACATAAATCAGACCTTTTATGAACGTATACGAGTTTATTCCCATCAGGACAGATTAATTCGATTAGCAATCCTAACTCATTGGCGTTATAAAATTTTAATTAATTACAGACATGCCGGAATATCAGCCAGATGAGGCAAGAAAAGTAATTTCCATAAGTCAAACAGCAAAGGGGTCGTCGCTCTTGGGCGGACCAGTGGGACCGGATCCGAGGAAACTTTTTATGTGACCAGCGACCGCGCGGCTACATGTTTACCCAAGACCGCGGCGGTACTGCGGTTTGTATTACGTAGGTACCTATGTATAATTGTATATAGGTACTATTCGTGCTACAACTTTGCTAGAACCTGTGCGGAAACAGGCTTACTACTGCTAACTTCGAAATTCGTAAATTTCCAGGATGTTTCTCTGTTACTCCAACGAAGACCTCATTAGAGTGAGAGAGACAAATCCTCGAAATTTGCGGATTTCAAAGTTCGGTATAGGGCCGCAGTTGCATGACGGCAGAAAGGGAACTAATATAATGATTTTACATGGCTGTTACAAATTATAGGCAGGAACAACTTCGAAGGAAAACACAATGACCTAATCTTAGTAATCTATGACATTCACACAATCATCGATTTACACGCTTCTTCGGCTACCCAATATCCATCTCTTTTTGATTGTTTTAATTAATAAGAGACGCGTACCCGCGAGTTGCCGTGTGGTAACGGTAGTAAGAATAAATTTGTCACCACCTCAACTCCTCCTGCGGGTGTCGTAAGAGTCGCCTAAGGGATTGAAGTGTCACTGACCATTCTACAAGATTGATGATGGGCAGCAGCGTCATCATAGTGGACATCAGCGTGGCGATTATGGGCATTTACCTCCTAATGCGTCTATACGCATGGTTAATAGGAGAGGCCTACGTCCAGCAGTGGACTAACATAGGCTGATGATGATTATGAGTACCAAGAGCAAGAATGTCGCGAATCGCGAATTGCTATCGCCCATCATATGTGCTAGGGTTGGAGCCGCATACATTAAAATGCATCTCTTACCAAGTAGAGACTTTGTACCAATGTTTTCATGGTACCATGTAGGTAAAGTTTTATACCGTACCGGAGAAACCTGAAATAAGAACCAAATGACGCGTTTATGCAATTTGGCACGTGTGCATTTTTCGATACATGAGGCCATTTCTTTATACTGTCATTGATTTTGTATAATAAGCCAGTTCAAGATTTTAGAGCTCTCCTTTTTTGGTTTTCGCACTGATCCGTATCATCCAAATGAGGACAATAAAATAATTATTTTAGTTTAATAAGTAGTAAAGAAGTGTAGCGAGTACGAGATATCTGATCTTTACGTCGTTTGTAAGTGTCTTAAATGGAACGGGTTTTATTGTATTTTGTATAATTTTATAAGGTTACTTCCAAAGTTTCAACATTTAATGCAATTTTAATAGATACTACCTATTTTAGGTGACCAGTTGGCATATTGTTGGCAGTTGACATAAAGGCATATCTTGAGTTCGGTATGCTGAAATCTGCGCCTGTGTATACGTTTCCTGTTAAATGGATTGTCGTTAGGTATTGTTCAAGAGAAATACATATGTAATAATCGTAATAAATCAAAAGGTTCACTTAACCAAAGTGCCAAAATACAGATAAGTATTTAATGTAAACCTATTTGTTAGATATTGGATAAAATATCCCATCATAATATATGCCTAAATACCTAATAATTTTAAGGACCGGCTCCGTATTTGAAATTGACGTAAATATATTTTTGTTATTTTGCAACGACGTGGTCAAGTTTTTCATCAATTATAGCCCCAATACTAAGCACCGGTTCGCCAATTCCAGTGTTAATTTTTACGTCAATCGTATAAAAACCTAGTGTTAATGTAAGTTCGTTGAAAAGTATGAAAGTACTTAAGGCGAAATATTACTATTTAATTTAATTTATACACAACCAAAAGCAATAAATATACATGTTTATGACAAAAGACAAGAAAAAGCCCTTCTATCTTTCTGATATCAATTGATATAAGGCTGATGAATTATTTTTAGTGCCTTATCAATAATATATTATTACAACATTAATATTCAGTACGAATATGCGAGATAAATTATAATTATTATAAAAATATACAAAACCATAAAACACTCAAACTGAAAAAAAAATACCAAGACCTCAATTCCCAATAACAAACAATACCTTGTATCGTGAAATCACCAGACTCCCTTTCGATTATAATTTTACTCGCTAAACTCCGTAAATCCCGCTATATGACCCATACGCATTAGGGCAGTGTGTGTTGATGCGGTGTGGCTATACAATACGAACTATAGTCGGGTATTTTCGCTTGAGTCGTCTGCAGTATGCGCTAGCAGTAGCTCAAATCGTATACGGCATTCCTTCGCTGGCCGGAGCGAGTCGGCCGATGCCGTCGTGCCATCCCGCTCCGCTCGCAATCCTTTCCTTTCTACCTGTTGCGCTGTTACAAAAACCCGGTCCTTAGGGCCGCTACCTTACGTGAATTGAATAGGGATTGCGGGAGGCTACGGCTCGGCCCATATAAAGATAGGGCAAGGGCTATTATGTAGACGCATACATGGAAGCGGGCATACGAACGTTTACCGTGGGGATGTGGCCGGCAAAAACTAACGTATTTGTTCGATTGCATAATAGACTGGATTGGGGAATGGAATAAAGAACGTGATTGGATTGTGTGATATAATATTAAACGTGCCCCAGCAGCGGGTGCTTATAACTCTAATAAATTGTGATGTTAATGTTACTAATCATTAAAAATTGCAACCAAAAGTTATAGATACGCTTTAACATTTAAAACAGTATATTAAACTCAAAAACATGTACCTACGTCGCAAGCTACAGCGCAATGGGCTGCTTTACGTAGGTATCGAGTAAACACTACCGTAAATGTTACTTGCTAACTCATGGCACGGTTAATATTCTAGAAAACGTTTGTTCCATAAGGACATTATTATGATTTGTCAGCTGTACAAAATTATCTGATACTGTGACAATGCCTTCAGGGGAGATACCACGATCTACTAATATGATTAAGTTAAGGACCTAAACTGAATCGCGATGTGTCAATTCCATAGAATAACTGTCAAAAATTGACAAGCCGAACCTAAACTGTATCGGATTTAAGAGGTCATGGTAGCCCCCCTCGTGGAATATACGTAGTATTCTGTACACTCTTCTAAATTCAAATCGCAAAGCTCGTGACGTGGCTGACATTCGCCTCGCGGGCCGTGATCTTGGCAATGGCTGGCGCGCCGCATCGCGGCTTCGCGGTCGCTGTACCCGGCCCCCCGCGCCCCGCGCCGCTGCGCCCGCGCCGCTGCGCACCGCAGCCTTTTGACAACCGGTATACGTGGTGCCGCTTGAGAATTTTCTGATGTTTAATTCACGTAACAACGTTCTTGTAAGCTTGTAATTGAAATTACGGAACTGCTAGCTGACTTGGGTTAATTGTTTTTGTAGGTACAACCGTAGTTAGTAGGTAATACCCAAAATGCCTGTTTCTTTCAAAAGCAGCACGCGATTGGAGCACATGACAGCAAATATATTTCATTCAAAATTGGAGCATTGCCCAACTGGGGCAATACTTCACAGGCCTTACAGCAAAACCATCGCCAAATATAAGTGTGTAGCTACCATGAGCTGCCACAGCGTTATTAACGCGGATTTAAATGGTACGGCAACTGAAATCTACCCAACACAAAGTGTTGTATACTCACTAATCAATAAGTTCACCAGCGATCAAGCGCTTAGAGGATTCACTATGTAAGAGAAGGAAGATCTATGAAACATAATTATTGACATTTTGGTATTTTTATCGTCGATACAGTAAATTTTCCTATTTTTAAACGGTAAGGTAAGATGCACGTCTGAAGTTATTAGCGTTAATAAACTACGGTTAGTACTGTATAATCTTTAAACGGTTTATATTTGTGTGGACTGAGGAACTTATCAAAACAAGAGGAACTTTGCCTGGATGAATCATGAAGATACTAAAACAATTATGCTATTTTAACATCATAGAGCCCTATGGTCTTTTTTCTTCTGATTTTCTAACGGAATCGTAGACAAAATGGCAGAAACGGAACCCTTTCTGTTTCGTCTTTCCTTTTTTCACAGCCATCATTTTACATGGAAAGCATAATACGTAGGTACACTTATTCGCTTGAAATTAGGAACATTATAATAAATTTCATCTAAAGCATTACAGGTAAAAACGTGCCAGATTCGCACCGCGGTTTTTATAACCTCACAAAAAAAATGATACGTAATGTTAAAACAAGTTGGATATTATCGTGTGTAGGGTGAGTGTCCACAGAACCGATTTTCATCTCGTATGAACAAGTATACCAAACGAAATTAGGCTGTGTTTAACAGTTAAGTACTAGTAGTAGTTCCCGTATACATACGTCGTCCTTTAAGTGTTCTTGTGAATTGTTTAATCGCTATAAATTTTGGTTTTAAGCGTATAGTTTAATAATTTTTAAGGATTCGAAAATAACAATGGAATTCACCAACATTTTCATATCTGAAATTTAATTATGATAATGTATTTTGTTCGGTGTTGCCGGCTACGTTTCATATGCCAAAAGACTTCCCAACATTGATCTAAGTCAAGTTTTAGTGTAATTTTTCTAGAAAACGCTCGACTAAAATCGTGCGATTTTTCATATCCTAAAAACCGAGGTACCTATAATGATGTCAAACCAAGATTAAATGTAAGTTCCACCGATCTCCTGGCCTCCATGTACCCTGCGAGTGACATGTATATGCGACGTATGAGCTGAGATGTATCCTGTTACCACGCAGGAGCCGTGCCTGGCCGATTAATTTATACTAATAAAGATATAATGTGAAGTTCATGTCAAGTTTGCCTTTGGTAGGCTATAAAATATGCATAAATTAATGTTCGTTTCAGGATTATTATCGAATACCATTTTAGAGGAGCGAATCCTGCAGGTGCACATATAACCCCAAAAATGTTTAAAGACTATAATTTAAAAATATTTATGCTTCATTCGGTACAAAGTATAAGTAAATGTACATTTTTATGACAAATATCAGCAGGTAGGTAAGTACAAAGCCCTTAACGTTGCTGTTAAGTGCTGATACCGCGCCCGTATATTTAAATATCTAATTATTTTAAAACAAAACGAGGTCTTCCCTATCGATTTGTAATTCCATTACCAGTATAGATACTTCACCCTGAATTGCAAAAGCATAGAAATCTTTAGCCTGAAACACTTTTAGCTTACCTGTTTAGGGTACTACTTAAAAGCAAATAATCTTGCGACAATCGGCATTGCGGGCAATCTTGCGACTGCTACTTTATTCAAGTTTATTAAACGTAATCTAAATAAGTGACTATGATTTTTTATTTGTTAATTGTTACAGTAATAAACTTAAACTAAGTTCTAGTCACAAAACTCAGTGGCCCTTACTTTCTTATGAGGAGTATATGTATATCTCTAAATTAAGGTACCTAAATGAAATCGAGACTATAAGTTAGATGATTTTATTATTATTAGTATTAACGTAAAAATATATTATATCTCCAAAGTGTCTCAATACTTTCAATATATATGTTAAAAAGACGTCAAACAGAAAGTTAGCCATATTTGTTTACTCTTTTTTTGTTTTCTAATGACGAACCGATTAGGACCTACAGTGATATATTTTAGGTTCAATTTAAATCACGGTTTTGGATTATAAAACTACCTGAACTTCAAAATACACATAACAAGAAACCAGCGAATGAGTGAAATTAGTACCTATACTAATGTAAAAAAAAAGAGTTCCAAATCGCATAGATATATAGATATCTACTACGAATGCAGTAACTTACTAAGTACTCATATTTTATTATCGGCATCGTAGTGAAGCAATAACCGATCGGAATCACTTTCCGCAGAAACGACATATGAAATGGCGATAACGTTACATTTAAGCTTCATAAAGTGCAGTAAATGTAACGCTAGTCCGTAATATAGGAAGGCTCGTGCGTCCAATTGAATAATATGACTGGCCAGTTGAGGGGTAATCATCGGACCGGTTCAGGCATTAATATATTGCTATTGCAGTATGCCGCACGCGGGAGATCACAAAACGCATAATATCCAAGAACATTAGGACGGGGAAAAAGTATTTTCGTATTTACAAAAGTGGTCAATACATTTTATATACTTTTGACTGTTGATAATTATAGCTGAATGCAACATATCACATTCAGCATATCTAAATACTTATATAGGTGCTTTATTATGTCAGCATAAGATGAAAAAGTAAAAAATCAGGCCTGGTACCGCGAACACCGTAGTTTGCAAATTTCGGGGTTTTCTCTGTCAGGCTAATGACGCCTTCGTTGGAGTGACAGAGACAAATGGATTTGTCTTCGGGGATCCCCGAAATTTACGAACTTCGGTGTTCGCGGTAGGACCGTAGACGATGCTTAAGGATCCTTGGAGGGACTAGGACTCGAATTATTAGTAGTTGTGGTAAATTTCGAAATCATGTATTATTATTTGTTATTCCTTCATACAAATGAAGATAAGAAAAGAAAATAAAATATTTATAGGTAACTTCCGTTACAAGTCATCAGCTGATAAACTTTTAATATTAACATGTCAATTATTGGACATTATCACTTACGTAATAACTTCGATTAAGAGATGCTAACACCTATTCATATACGTTTCCTAACATAGGAAGCCGCTTAGTATTGTTTGTCCCTTTCGATCTTATGAATTTGTATATAAAACCGAAAGGGACAAACAATACTTAGCGGGTTGTTAAGTTAGGAGACGTTTATGAATAAGGGAGTAAGTAATATTTTGTCAGAAGATTTCGAAATCGAGATGCAGTTTGGGCGTTTTGAACTTTCAAAGATAAAACTTTTTTTAAAAAGAGGCGTCAGGGGCGTGAAAATATGTAATCTCTATATAGACTGTGGTAAATTCCTTTTAGGTGTAAAATGTCTTGATGAAAACTGTTTCTGAAGGAAAAATCTTTTTTCACTAAAGAACAGCCGTTTCCCCTTTCTCCTCAAAATAAAGAAACGAAAGAAGAAAATTAGGAAAAGCATAATCTGCCAGCCTGCAGATTTAATTAATATTTGCATTAAAAGAAACGCAAAAATATAGTAAATCAAGCGAATAGATGAGGCTAATCTGTCAGTCCGCGGCCAGCCTTACACGTTCGCAATTTATTTCCCGCGCAATGGTTGCACGTTGCACGTTCTTTGGCGCAATCATCGGGAATGCACACAACTGTACCGTTGGCGATCTGTATCAACGACACACTTGATGCATTGGAACAGTCGCCTTAATTCGCGGTGCCTTAATTAAACGAGGTTATCGAGCCTGGACGTGTCTGAGCGGTTCTTAAATGAGACGGCGGTATTTTTGTCGCCTGAAAGGATATTTGCATGCAACAATATTACCACTTTACATTTAAAATATCATTATTTCCTCGGATATGCAAAAATTAGGTACACCTTTGGTACTTCAGAAGAACTACTTACTTTAAGGGAATATAATATACAATCTCAACAGCTTTCACAGTTAGTTGCAAAAGACATTTGGATTTCATTTTGATACCATTTGGTACAAAAAATTTATGATATAAAAATACATACCTATACGCAAATTGTTTGCTGAAATCGTGAAACATGTGGTTGACGTAACCAAAGATCGAAGAGCTGGCGGCTTCCTCGCACAGCTTATCAGCATTGCGATACAGCGAGGAAATGTAGCCAGAATCCTTGGTACAATGCCGTAAAAGCCAATCTTAGATGTAGGTTAGGTTATGTAAATTCTTATTTTACACAAAACGTAGGTAAAAAAAATACACAGAACAATTTGAAATAGGTACAAAAACGAACTTATCCCTGTAAAGTGTAAGGGAAAGGGATCTCTTCCAGTTAACCAGTTATTTATTTATGTGTATAAATTGTATAGATTTGAAAATAAATATTAATATTTCATTATCAGAACGAAAAACTCTCCAACTTAGGTAGCAACAATGTTCGAAGACCATAGGTATAATATTTAAAATATTTAAATACATTCGTGCCCTGACAGCCCCAGACAGGATTAAATACTAAACATAAAGTTAATATCCTTTCCCCCGGTCAGTCTGCTTTGTCCTTTCAAATGATATCAGTCTTGGCGAACTTGATAACTTGTCAAGTTTTTGTTTGAAACAAGTAATGCGTGCGTCTTAAATATTTTAATGCGTTTTTCGTAAGGATATTTATTTATGCGTAGGCGTATGCATTTGTTGTACCTGCCGGAATAATAGCCAATTGTATATACATCATATGAATATCATCATTTGATAATAATTGACATACTACTGCCGTTAGTTAGATTGTAAGAAAACTGAATCACACCCCTGAAATAATACTACCTGGATGACTACAATCACTACATAGTATAAAACAAAGTCGCTTTCTCTGTCCCTATATCCCTATGTAGGCTTAAATCTTTAAAACTATGCAACGGATTTTGGTGCGGTTTTTTAATAGATAAGAGTGATTCAAGAGGAAGGTTTGAGTAACAATATTGTACCTGTGCGAAGCCGGGGCGGGTAGCCAGTGGTACTCAATAAAGTATGGAAGAACTAGATATAAACTTTCAGAAATACCTTTACTTATTTTTAGAATACAGACTTACGGCCTGTTTCATAATCCCCGGATATATATATCCGCTAGATACAATTAACACTATCCTTTTATTTTAAAGGAAACGGGTCTTAATCGCGTAAACTTACGTTTAATTATAAAACCCGCGTGGAATCCCGTGATTTAGGCGGGGATAACATCTGTAAGTTCTTACGTAAGTTGTAGGGACGGAGCTATACTAAGGAATGAGAGAGCGATATTCACCTCTCAATCCTTAGTGCTCCGTCCCTACAATTTACGTAAGAACTCACAGGTGTAACCCAAGCCTTACAAATCGACGGCCCCTACGTAAGTTGTCGTAACTTGAAATTTGGGATTTTTTTTTTATTTCATAAAACATCATATCTTTTAGCAATGTTTCCGTTCCACGAAGAAAAAAATTAAAAAACCTATTACAAATAGGTTTTTGACACACGTAAACTATCGTAACTTAAAAAAGCACCGTCTTACACTGTAGTAAGTGTACTTACGACAGTTAATACGGGGCGGCCACCCGCGCTCGCGCAGCGTAAGTGCCAGTTACGATCTTATACGCCGTGGAGCAGAGGTTTTTCGTGAGTGATCATTTTTTACCAAAAACTAACAACTAGATGAGACAAAAATGGACAAACGATACATGTTATTCGATAAAAGTAAGACACTGCATCGGGGACAAACTTAAACTAACTGCAAGACGAAAATTAATTTTCGAAACGGCCGTTAGAGTTAAAACAAAAGGTGGTTCAAGATGAAATAAAAGACGCTTCAGAAATAAAAATGATTTAAAACCACTAAGAAAAGTTGGGAATCTGTTGAATTTCACTCAAAAATCAGGTGTGAATTTATTAGTATAGATGTTGATAAAATTTTAATAATACCGGTGAATACTGTAGTATGTGTCACTTACAACAACTTACTTCGGAGTTTAAGATCGGTGTTTTGTCTTAAGTTTAACATACTACTATTTATATTGGATTTTATTTATTTTTTTGTGTTGTATGTGTACTTGAGACATTTTTCGTCGGAAATTGTTTTTAAATTTCTATTGTAAGTGATATTTAAGACAGTATACGCCGGATCAAATACAGAGTTACTACACTTTACAATTATAATGTTGGCGTATTTCAATAATTTCAGCTCACTATACAGGTTCATTGTCTCATTATCAAGGTTAGTCATCAGTCATCAGCGAAATCATCATCTGCAGATCGACGATTTGACTGCTGACTGAATAAAACCGCCAACAGCAGCAGTATCTTATCATGAAAGCGATATGACTGTTCTTTAAGATTATAATTACGTTGAAAACCACTTAATATTGATCTCATATGATGTAGTCGAAGCTGCAGACATTAGCCTGGATAATTTTATGTCTTTGAACTGTGAGAGAAGTCATTAATCTGCCTTGTCTATAATTATAATTTCAAAATTACGTCCCTAATGCTGAATGACAGACATAGTGATGAATGTAATGAAGTTTTTGTGTACTAAATGCACAAAATTATAATTAAACGGTTAAACTCATGTATATTCGGTAAATATAAAAAGTGGGTAATGAACAGATGAGCATCTAGCGGCTCGCTGAGCCCGTTGAGATAAAACGGGTTGAAGGTGGTCCTACGCAAGCACTGATGTCATGTCCGACTGCAGGTTTGTGTCACCGATTACTACGTAAGAGACCATAAGCACACGAAGTCACTGCGTGCACAAAACCATCATTCGATTGGAGATAACCGGCTTCCATGCGGTTGGCTCAGTCCAGCCCCCATCCCGATTGAAATTAATCTTAATCGCTCTGTATATCTTCACTGGCAGATAGCATCTTTACCGTACCAGCATCCTCGTTTTATTAAAGCGTTTAGGAAATACAATGTGCCTTTATCGTATGCGTTCACCATAGCTGAGTTGTCTATCCCCCTGTCCTTGACACTCCATATGTGCTCCTAGTCTTGTAAACTCATTACGTTGTTCCTTACCGAAGTCATACGGTATCTCATAAACACCTGAACTGCAAAGTGAATTCCCGTCCTATAGAGAGCGTAACAAGTACTCATATTGGTATGAGGACGCAAAATGGTCTAGATGCTAAACCTCCGGCGTAATAGGCGTCCAATTTCGTTAGTCACTGCATTAATATGAGGCAAGAATGCTGGTGCCCTCTCTACTGTGTGGTGATGTCGAAACGTCCCTGGGTGCTTAGCCAAGATGCCAATCGCTAGCGCTTAGTAGCGTAACGTAGTTTTCCCTCTCTGTCACTCTTTCATATTAGTGCGACAAAGACAGTTAGCTGCGATTAACGATGAAGCGCTAGCGATTGGCAACTTGGCTAAGCGCCCTGAGCTCCTTGTACGCTGACTTTGTCTCCAACCATATCTGTTCCTCTCCAAACTCTCCAACGTCTCGTCTCGTCTGACATATTGCAACATTTGAAATAATTAAGATACCAGGAGGTAATAGAAGATGCCTGTGTCCAGCAGTGGAATGAAATAGGCGAACGATGTGATGTGAATAAGCGATATTAACTCATTTCGCATGTATTGTGAATCACAGAACCGCGAGAACAGGTTTGCGAAATAATGGTATAGGCCAGTTAGCAGGTAGCTTTTCTATATACTTTTCTGACCGACGATCATTTTGACCTAGCATTACTAACCCATCAAGAAAACGAAAGGTCCCATCCACCTCTCTCTTAAATGAGAACTTCAATTTGGGATGCATTTCATTAAGATAGGTTATTAACAC
>JALPQI010006126.1:0-51678 GCA_025490895.1 Thaumatotibia leucotreta
TCGTTTTTGCGCACTAGTTAGGAAAATATAATTTCACTTTTATCGAATGATCTAAATGTACTAAAATATTTTTTACCCATACAAACTTTTAGTGCTGCATAATATATAATAATATTAGTGTAACCAATAGGCTTGAAAAAAAGAGTTTTTTCGCATCTTGTACGTTTATTTCAAAATCTGTGTGCATCGATCTTAATTCTTTTGAAGTTTACATTTTTGTGCAGTAGTTGCTCTCCCCGTGTCATAATAATTATATCCTGGACTGACAGGTGAGTCGAAAAGATGCTAGCCCTACTTTTATCTACTATAGGTATGCAACCGCTTTGCTTGCCTTAAGAACATGGTTTCACTGGACAAGATCTACGACGGGCTAGTAGAAACTGTCCACATGGTAGAGATTGAGATTCTAAATGTCTCGTTGTTTAGAAGACTTCGATTTTTGACTGTAAAGCATGTAACCGTGCCACTTGGAGTAGGAAAGGAGACGAACACATTTCGTGAAGCTGGTGAACGTATCGTATCCACAAGTGGCGCCGTACCATGAGTTTTCAAGTATTGGTTACATTAGGTTTTACTCGATACGTAAAGCATTATATCACGCCTGCAATCATTTATGAGAGAGAGCACGATGTCCTGGTATACGTATCGAGTAAAACTTAACGTTACCGATACTTCCCAGCTCATAGTACTGCTACAGAGTGCAGAGCGGTGGCTCGTCCCACTATCACTGTGAGCAAGGTGTCGTAGGCAGATCAGTGTTAGGGTAGTTCTTTTTCCAAAAATCAATGGCTTCTGTATAAGTAGAAATGAAATTCGTAAATTACTGTTTTTGAGAATTTTGATAAGTACTTGTAGATTTTGAGTGCAACAAATTGACAAAATAAATTTTGCGGATGCCTTTGTGTCTTATAGAAAGGGAGGCAAGAGACCATTGGCTGAAGTCCAAAACAATGTTAATGACAGATAAAAGGACTGTTTGTCTCATATTATCAAGTTTTGTCAAAACTTCGTGACTACAACGAAGGGCATGTGTGTATTTTATGATGAGACCAAATGACGAATTTGGGTAAAGAACCTTCCGTCGATCAATTTTAAAGACTATTACTACTACTGGTACTATTATTTCTTTAGATAAATAAATAAATAAAAATACTAGAAGCAATCAAATGCCATTCGGTAATCGAATAGAGCCTCGTGCAAGTTATGAACATACGCATTTCGGAATATGACACTTTACGTGCTGGCTCTGTGCTGGTTTACTGCCAAACACGACTTTATTTCAAGCAGTCACAGTGTCTATTCATATAAAATAGCTTGCCGAATATGAGGTTTAAAGAGATAGCAGTCGCATTGCCAATTCCATTATTAACAAGCTTTAATCAGGACACCTACGTTTCATAACTTGCCGGGTAAATTCGCTTGGATGGAATTACGTTTAATTAACGCCAGTGATCGTAATCTATTCCTATCAGTAAATCCATGGGGTTTACGTACAGCAAACGGGTTGACAATTTATTTACATTTATCTTTTGAATTTAGCCAAGCTTCACCTAACTAATTTTATAGAAAGAATTCTTCAGGTTGCCAAAGTTTATCTGCCGGTTATAGGATCTTTCGAGTTTCATTTCAGTCACTTAACAGTTACCAATTCAGCATTTTTTATACATACCTATGTATTTGTATGATAATGTAATATACCTAATGATAGCACACATCTGGTCTGATGATAGTGGTACAAGATTATTAGGTACAGGAATATAATAAAACCTTATCAAATTTATGTTCGTTAGCCTACTTTTAATACGTAAAATACAGTCGGCAATAAAAGCCTGTATCAAAAATAAAATGTTCAACAAAAGCTTATTTTTCCATCTAGCAGCAATGTATAGTATACCTACGTTTAAAAGCAATTGATTCCTTTTTTAATTCACTGTTTTTTAGGGTTCCGTAGCCAAAATGGCAAAAACGGAACCCTTATAGATTCGTCATGTCCGTCTGTCCGTCTGTCCGTCTGTCCGTCTGTCACAGCCGATTTACTCGGAAACTATAAATGCTACAGTAACGAAATTTGGTGAGAATATGTGTTGTATGAACCGCTACAGGATTATGATACTAAATTGTAAAAAAAACCATTGGGGTGGGGGCCCTCCATACATGTAACTGAGGGATAGAATTTTTTTTTTAGTTTTACATAAGCGTGTGGGGTATTAATAGAAAGGTCTTTGAAAATGATATGAAGGTTTATCCATCACATTTTTATTAAAGCAAATCGTTTTCGAGATATCAGCTCTTAAAGTCTGAAAAATGTGTCCCCCCCCCCTCTATTTTTTAAACTACGCGATATAAAATTCTGAAAAAATATATGTTATGCATATTAATAAACTTTATCAACGATTTTTGGTTTGATTAAATTATCTCCTATAGTTTTTGAGGTAGATTGATTTAACTGTATTTTTTTAATAATAAATTGATAATGGTACGGAACCCTTTGCGCGCGAGTCCGACTCGCACTTGGCCGGTTTTTTTTTATAAATATCAGCTATCACGCCTATAACATCATCATCTGTTTATCTTAGTCCACTCGGTCTCGATTAGACGTAGATCTCTCCTATAAACTACGCTATGGACGCATTAGGAGGCAAATACCCATAATCGCCATGCTGGGCAAGCGGGCTGGTGGTCGCAGTAGCGTTTTAACTATGATGACGCTGCTGACAATCATCATTTTTGTTATAAACGAATAACATTTCAATCTTTTAGTTGACTTTTACGACACTCACGCTACCGGATGAGTTGGGATTTTGTTCGTTTTTAGGGTTCCGTAGCCAAAATGGCAAAAACGGAACCCTTATAGATTCGTCATGTCCGTCTGTCCGTCTGTCCGTCTGTCCGTCTGTCACAGCCGATTTACTCGGAAACTATAAATGCTACAGTAACGAAATTTGGTAAGGATATGTGTTATATGAACCGCTACAGGATTATGATACTAAATTGTAAAAAAAACCATTGGGGTGGGGCCACCATACATGTAACTGAGGGATAGAAATTTTTTTTTGTTGTATATAAGCGTGTGGGGTATTAATAGAAAGGTCTTTGAAAATGATATGAAGGTTTATAAATCTCATGTTTATTTAAGCAAATCGTTTTCGAGATATCAGCTCTCAAAGTGTGAAAAATGTGTCCCCCCCCTCTATTTTTTAAACTACGCGATATAAAATTCTAAAAAAAATATATGTTATGCACATTAATAAACTCTATCAACGATTTTTGGTTTGATTAAATTATCTTCTATAGTTTTTGAGGTAGGTTGATTTAACTGTATTTTTTTATAATAAATCGATAATGGTACGGAACCCTTCGCGCGCGAGTCCGACTCGCACTTGGCCGGTTTTTTTTTTAAATATAAGATGTGTGACGGATTTTTTTCTTTAGATAAAGATCTAAAGAAAAAAATCCGAAATTTACCAACGCCAGCGGTGGGATTTCACCCCAACGGCTATTCGGCGTGCAAATTTTGCGAGTGGTATTTGCATTTTGAGCCGCTGTAGGTACTTTTTTTGTTTAGCTTAAATACTTGGATATTTCTATTTTTTAATTGTTAATTGTGAAATTCGTCATAATAAATATAAGTACATAATAATTATTATATTACTGAGAATTACTCAGTATTCGTTACTAAAACATATGACATGATATGATTGTTTGAAGCGTATTCAAAGCGTCACAGAATAACTTAATCCTGTCCCTTGTTCGTCGCATCACATTCAAGCGATCCAAAATTACTGAAACCTAATTAGCAAGCTAGAAACCCACGTTCTGTTCGCAGAATGCAAAGCATCCGAGTCAAACAACGGCTGGAAATTCCGTTCTAAAGCTGCGTCCTAATTGTTCACGAAACGCGTCGACGCATATGGAGCGTTCCGTTCCACGTTAGTGCAGTAGCGGGACTAACGTTGATCGGTATACAACGAATCGCGGTACATTTTATAACACATTCTCAATATCTGCTTCTTGATCCGTTTTTGGTTACAAGCATCGTGAGCATCCTGAATTAAATTACCTATTCATATATATTTATTGGCCGTTGGGGCGGGAAGGTTCTTGAGTGGCGGCCACGTACGGGAAGGCGTAGCGTGGGTAGGCCCCCCACAAGGTGGACCGATGACCATTGTGGCAATCTTTGGGGGAGGCCTATGTTCAGCAGTGGACGTCTTTCGGCTGATATGATGATGATGATGATGATATATTTATTATGGAATATTTTCCGGTTACCGCGAGGATTACACATGAAGGTGCATTAAGAGCAAACGAGCATTCGCTATTCTATCCTCCACTCTACGAAATCAACGAATCACGTTTTGTGTAACGATCGAATTTCGTAGAGTAGGGGGTTAGAATAGCGAATGCTCGTCTGGTCTGAATGCACCTTGACAGTTATCTGTAGACCACGAACCCTGTAAAGTGTTCGAAACGTCGGAATGAAGTTAAAGTTAGTTAATATACGCGAGTTTATCCGTTTTTTACACGACTGCCAAAAGGAGAGTATATGTGTTCAGCCCCTATGTATGTTTCATATTTTCTTTAAACGCGCAGATCTTCGCGACCACTTAACCGTTTTTAATAGTGTAAGGTATCATTAGAATCGTCGTGACGTCGCGGGTAACATAGGATATGTGACGTCACGTTAAAAATAATATGGTGGCCTAGAAATTCAATACTATCTAACCAAAAAAAATAAATATGAAAGAAACCTATCGAGTTTGGTATCAAAATGAAGAGCTTCAAACAACGATTACGAATATTTACATAACTTATATGTGTGTAACTTATTCAAGAAGAGCGAGATTCATTAAAATACAATCAAATCACAAAGAATAATATGTGATCAAAACGCTATGATTTGGGTATCAAATTAAAGCATTTTACATGCAGATTGTAAATACATATACAAGTTATATGTTTAAGTGTATGTATGAAGAGAAAACTCTAAATGTTCTACATCGCGGTATTGAAATTTTTCTTTGAATTCTAAGCCGTGACATAACTGTCACCGCTGACACGGGGCTTAGTGTGTATGAAACAGATACATTATATAAGTATTTGTGGTCGAGTGGTACAACGCACGGCTGCTACGCAGCGGTCGTGGGTTCAATCCCCAGCTTGTGCCGGTGAGTTATTCGAAAAACTAATGTACATCATCATTTGATATCATCACAAGTGCTTTACAGTGAAGGAAAACGTCGTGAGGTAACCTGTTTGCGAGTTTCGAACAAGTATTGGGCCAGCGTTGGGACCACGCAAAATAGGCACGTTAGATGGCGAGTTGTGGAAAATAGCTATAACACAATATTTAATAAAAAAACCGGCCAAGTGCGAGTCGGACTCGCGCGCAAAGGGTTCCGTACCATTATCAATTTATTATTTAAAAAATATAGTTAAATCAACCTACCTCAAAAACTATAAGAGATAACTTAATCAAACCAAAAATCGTTGATAGAGTTTATTAATGTGCATAACATATATTTTTTTTAGAATTTTATATCGCGTAGTTTAAAAAATAGAGGGGGGGGACACACTTTTCAGACTTTGAGAGCTGATATCTCGAAAACGATTTGCTTAAATAAAAATGAGATGTATAAACCTTCATATCATTTTCAAAGACCTTTCTATTAATACCCCACACGCTTATATACAACTAAAAATTTTTTTTTATCCCTCAGTTACATGTATGGAGGGCCCCCACCCCAATGGTTTTTTTTTATTACAATTTAGTATCATAATCCTGTAGCGGTTTATACAACACATATCCTTACCAAATTTCATTACTGTAGCATTTATAGTTTCCGAGTAAATCGGCTGTGACAGACGGACAGACGGACATGACGAATCTATAAGGGTTCCGTTTTTGCCATTTTGGCTACAGAACCCTAAAAATGGAAATAACATGTACCTACGTAAATAGTTTGCGAGATACGAGACATTTAACCACATATGTATGCTTAGTACATGATTGGTAGGTTAGGTACGTCAGTTTGTCGCCGCGAGATAGATTTTCCATCTTTTACTAACTAACTATATGAATAAAAGAGGGATGGATAGTCTAGTCACACTAATGATGTGCTAATGCCATGTGGTACCTTACTGATATCGACGATTTCTTGATATGATTTGAATATCAGGCGAATGTACTAACAATACAATAACAACAGCAATTGTGGCCAAACAAAATAGCTGTACGTGCCGCACATACAGGCGCATCACAATGAAAACTTGAAATATGTTAAAAATGTATTGTTTTGAGGCCTTTTTTTGCCTCCGGCCCTTCGGCCATACGCAGATGTACAGCCTTTGCATTTTTTCGAAACGAATTGTCAGCATTTTCAAACGGCAGTCATGTTTTTTTAATTTTTTAATTCATTTATCATAGTTTTATTTTATTTATTATCTATGTAATGGGCACTGCGAATGGTCACGCAGTGCAAGTTTCACTATGTAGACAACCAACCGCGATTTCTTGGTTGTCTCCATGGTAAATAAAATAAGTAAAAAAAGTTTTAAGTTAAACGGTTTTTATTGCACCAAAAACTAGAAAATAAAAATTAGTGGTAACTAACCGTAGATGCTACTTTTTGTAGATTAGTCACGTGAAACTATTATCACTGTAGTCTTCCCAAGTCGGATGCTGAAAGCCACGTTTAGCCTCTATGTCAGTGGATTAAGCGTATCCTAATCGGAAACTTTTACCAAACTGAAATAAAAACGTGGGGCGTACGCAATTGTGATTAAGTCACTACAGTTATTTAAGAACACACATAGAAATCAAGACAGCAATAGAGTAATTAGTTTTGTTCTGGCCTTGATAAAAGTTATTTACCTCTGTAGAAGTGTTGGAACCATTGCAAAATTAAAGCTACAATTACATATTTTGAATTTGTATGTTTCTTCATAATAACGCCCCACGTTTTTATTTCAGTTTGGTAAAAGTTTCCGATTAGGATACGCTTAATCCACTGACATAGAGGCTAAACGTGGCTTTCAGCATCCGACTTGGGAAGACTACAGTGATAATAGTTTCACGTGACTAATCTACAAAAAGTAGCATCTACGGTTAGTTACCACTAATTTTTATTTTCTAGTTTTTGGTGCAATAAAAACCGTTTAACTTAAAACTTTTTTTACTTATTTTATTTTCAAGTTTTTAGTGCAACTTATTCTAGATCAAAGGATGTTGTTTGTATTATGCAATACAATTAGGGATGCTAGCGTTTAACTCTCGCGCTTTAATCGCGACACAAACATGTGTAAACGTAATGGACAATATTTTATGTTGGGAATCACTGCTGAATAGGTATTTTTTGAAATCCGATACTAAAAAAATGTCAGTTAGAATGCCCAAAGTGTCTCAACTGGACGTGTTATTCATGCAATACCTTAGATAACAGAGATCTGACAATAAGGAATATATCAATTAATTTGGTTTATTGAGAAAATCAAGTTTAAAGCAAGGCCCGACGGCTCGCCCTACGCGATCAACTCACGCTGTCACTCTATCAGCTGGAGGGCCGCAGGCCCGACGGCTCACCCTACGCGATCCACTCACGCTGTCACTCTCTCTATCTCTCGCCCTACGCTATACGATCCACTCACGCTGTCACCCTATCAGCTGGAGGGCTGCAGGCTCGACGGCTCACCCTACGCGACCCACTCACGCTGTCACTCTATCAGCTGGAGGGCCGCAGGCCCGACGGCTCGCGCTACGCGGTCTAATTACGCTGTCACTCGATAGAGCTGTCAAGCTGATAAGCTACGCGGTCCACTCATGCTGTCAGTTTATCGGCCAGAGGGTCGCAGGCCCGACGGCTCGCCCTACGCGATCCACTCACGCTGATGCCACTCTATCAGCTGGAGGGCCGAACTCCCGACGGCTCGCCCTTCGCGATCCATTCACGCTGTCACTCTATCAGCTGGAGGACCGAAGGTCCGACGGATCGCCCTACGCTACGTGATCCACTCACGCTGTCACTCCATCAGCTGGAGGGCCGCAGGCCCGACAGCTCACCCTACACGATCCTCTCACGATATCACTCTATCAGCTGGAGGGACGCAGGCCCAACGGCTCGCCCTACGCGGTCCACTCACGCTGTCACTCTATCAGCTGGAGGGCCGAAGGTCCGACGGGTCGCCCTACGCTACGCGATCCACTCACGCTGTCACTCCATCAGCTGGAGGGCCGCAGGCCCGACAGCTCACTCTACGCGATCCTCTCACGCTATCACTCTATCAGCTGGAGGGCCGCAGGCCCAACGGCTCACCCTACGCGGTCCACTCACGCTGTCACTCTATCAGCTGGAGGGCCGCAGGCCCGACTGGTCACCCTACGCTACGCGATCCACTCACGCTGTCACTCTATCAGTTGGAGGGCCGCAGGCCCGACGGGTCGCCCTACGCTACACGATCCACTCACGCTGTCACTCTATCAGCTGGAGGGCAGCAGGCCCGACGGGTCGCCCTACGTTACGCCCTCCACTCACGCTGTCACTATCAGCTGGAGGGTCGCAGGCCCAACGGGTCGCCCTACGCTACGCGATCCACTCACGCCGTCAGTCTATCAGCCGGAGGGCCGCAGGCCCGACATGGCTAGCAGTGACACGTGTCTCAGCAGCATCAGGTTTGAGGATTTGGAAGTCAGTATTAAATCTGTCTGTATCTTTTCGTCCAATATTCCACAGGGTTTGAAGACGAAAGTCTTTGATCAGTGTATGTTGCCTGTGATGACCTACGGTACTAAGCCGTGCTCGCTTACAATGGGCCTTATAAGAATGCTCCATGTCACCCAAAGGGCAAAGGAGAGGGCTATGCTAGGAGTCTCTCTGCGATATCGGATTAGAAATGAGACCATCCGCAGCAGAACCAAAATAACCCATATAGCCCTTCGAATCGCTAAACTGAAGTGGCAGTGGGCGGGGCTCGTCGCGCGTGGAACCGATGGCCGTTGGGGCCGTAAGTTTTTCGAGTGGTGGTCACGTACCGGAAGGTGCAGCGTGAGTAGGCCCCCCACAAGGTGGACTTATGACCTCGTGAAGGTCACTGGATGCGGGTGGCACAGGGCCGGTCCTTGTGGCAATCTTTGGGGGAGGCCTATATTCACCAGTGAACGTCTTTCGGCTGATATGATGATGATTATGATAATGAAATCCGTATGTTTCTACCAAATGTCTAAAGCAGTACTTCAAAATCTACAGATCGCTAAACCTAGCGGTTGTGGCAGGCAGTAACACTGGAGTATCAGATCTGAGGAGTTGGACGTTAGTATTAAATTCGCATGTTTCTACTTAATATCTAAAGAACTTCTTTAAAATCAAGAAATCGATAAAAGATAAACCTTGCGGTTATTGTGGGCAGTACTGCAGCATCAGGAGTGAGGAGTTGGAAGTCAAGATCAGGCTGTTAGTATTTGATTATGCCAAACATGCTATACTTTCATTTTCACGTGTCTAACACTCTCAGTTAAGGTAAGCAGTACGTCTGCAGCATCAGGCTTTGAGGGTACAAGGATACAAATATTATAATATTGCATTGTCATGGGGACTTGACACGAGTTCCAAATTTCATTAATTTTGGTGCAGTAGAAGTGGTCGATAAATCGATCACAAGATTTGAAGCATCGACGACAGTTGATACGCGGTGAAGTTAATAAAAACCGTTTAATAAAAATGCTCCGTGTTACTGTCCCTAGTACCGAGTGCACTCTTGCACGACACACATGTCTCCCTGTATTCTTTTACAGCCGATAATGCGCAATCATCATCAGCCTATGATAGTCCACTGCTGGATGTAGACCTCTCCTATTAACTATGCTTATAAACGCATTAGGAGGGAAATAGCCATGATCGTCACGCTGGGCAAGCGGATTGGAACGCAGTAATGTGTCCACTATGATGACGCTGCTGCCATCCTCAACCTTTTATAAAATAATGGTCAGTGACACTTCAATCACTTAGTCGACTCTTACGACACCCGCAGGAGGAGTTGGGGTGGCGATAAATGTATTCTTATTGCCGTCACCACACGGCTGGCGCAATATTAGAAGGTTATTGCATTTCTCAAATTACGTTTACGTGTTCATTCATCTAACATCCAAATAGCTAACCAAGGAGGAGGATTAAAACGAGGCCAAGCAGTCAACGGGATGATTAAAATACTTACTAAGCTAATTCTAGGTATTCCGCAGCGACATTCGACGGGCTGCCTTCACAAACAGCAATGGAATGAAAGATCTGGAAAATTGCCTCTTCAATTTAGGGCGTCAATTTAAGGATTGCAGTTTACAATAAAATAAAAAATAAATAAAAAGACAGTTATTGCCTTCAAAACAGTATCCGTCGAATATATCGGAGCGGTCACGGTGTCCAAAAATATTTGGACACGAACTCTAACATCATTACAATACACTAGAGGTCTGTTCGGGGTGCTTAGAGAATTTGCCAATCGCTAACGCTTAATCGTCAATCGTAAACGAAAGGCAGCTAACTATCTTTGTCGTTGTAACTAATATGAAAGAGTGACCGAGAGGCAGAACAACGATACGCTACTAAGCGTTAGCGATTGGCTAAGATATATGTGATGACGAACTGTACAAAAGCCGCAAAAAAAAAACATCACAAGGGACCGGGATGAATCAGGACTTATAAATCTTTTACAAATTTTAACATCAGCTCGTTAATATTAAATTGATGCTTATAGGCACTACGTGACGTGAAAAGTGTTTCCATTAAATTAATCCAGCTAAATGAAATAAAAGAGCTAGAGCAAAATTTTCTAATAAAATATTATGTTATAAAGTCAACAAGTATTTTTGTCGACTGCTCAAAACATATAGCTCACACATACCTTTACCACAGAAGCCAGCATACATTTATGCCATAAAAGCCGTACAGTTATGCCAGGCTCGGGATTTGTAGCTTTACCGTACAACAGTAAAAAACAGTACACTAAAAAACCTCTCAATTAATGGCCAAGGGGGCTAACACGATCTACGAGTAGTAATGCGATTCAGTTTAGGTCCTAGGTCGATGTGTCAGTTCCATAGAATAACTGTCTAACATTACAATAACTGAATCGCATTTAAGATGTCATGGTAGCCCCCAGGTTACTCAAATCCCACATCCTCAACAAGCTTACTACTGCCATTTCAATAATACAATAAACAAACAAAAAAAATTGTTACTAAAAATTGATAAATTCAACAAATACTCATGGTTTTATGTGAAAGAAATCAAATTATTTTACTACTTATTTTGATTTGTGTTTTTATCTAGTCGCTCTACTAAGTATGAAGTATAAATTATAAATATAAGATGTAATATACGAAAGAAAAATACCAAGTTCAGCAACTTCCGAAGCGGGGCTCAAACACACATAGGTACTCAGCTTTCATGGCTCATCAAATACCTGTACCGCTCGGCCACTCAGTTTTGAAGATAGGTATTTATTATTTTGATTATAATTTAAACAAGTACTATTACTACAACTATTTAATTTCGATTTTGATACTTACAGCAGATTTTTTTTAATGTTATTTTGTATTGAATTGCCTTTTAAATAATGAGATGAAATACTTACAGACTACCATATAACAGTATTGCTGTAGATATTTTAGCATCCGTCTGAACGTAAAATGTCCTCCATTAGGCATTTGTTTTCGCATACATTTTATTTATTTTTGTTTGCATTAGTGTACTCGCGGCTTTGATGATATGTATGAATGAATAATACTGCCTATAAATAAGCTACACGTATCATGCCGGAAATGGTGATCAGATTCGATATATTTATTTTAATTTATTTTTACATCCGAGTAAGCCTTTTGATCCAAAAAGTAAATATTGCCGTCCTACACATAATGAAACGAGAATGTTAAAATAGGTTTATCTCAGTTGTCTCCGTCACATAAAAACTAAATTATTACGCCTGTCAATAGCAAACGTGTTACTTTAAAATGCAAAAAATAACTAATAGCTAGGAAGTAAGTACAGCATTGAGCTAACCATAGGTGGAAAAAACTACAGAAATTAAATGTTAACCTCATGCGTTGATTTGCACTCATAGTTAGACACGCCAGAACTAATTGACGTACCGGAAGACGTAGTGTAGGCAGACGTCCCACAAAATGGACCGCTGACCTGGTAATCTGTGAGAAAGCAGCCCAGAACCGATCATATTGGCGATCACTGGAGGAGGCCTATGTCCAGCAGGGGACGTTTTCAAATCGAATAGAGATCAAATAAAGCCAAATCAGATTGACATTTGACATGCAAATCCGCATCTCGTCCGATGAAAATTGTAAATAAACGACAGCAGACCCGTACGTTTCCCGAGCGTGTAGCAATATCTGTCTCTCACAAGTCCGTTGTACTGGATTCTTCCTCAAAGCTGTCATTTCACGCTTTTTCACTTCCCTCATTGTTCACTTGCAACAAAGCCCGCTGTTGTTTTTGTTTGCTATAGCCATTGTCAGTGTCTTATCTGTACTAGGTCCAGCACATGAATGCTACCGGGATGTTTCAGATTTGTACCGACTTGTTTAATATCTTTTATTTTAAAATAAATAATATAAACCTAATTACCTTATTTTTATTTTAGACCACGAACGCGCAAAATTTCAGATTATTATCTAAGGTTCAAAAACAAAATTAGTGAATAATTTACATAGAAGTTAGAAAAACCTGCAAATATTTTGAAAAGATAAATGACAAAATAAGTAATGGCAGTAAAAGTGATGATGGCCTATGGTAAAACTAAACTATTCTTTTGCGCAACTTCAAGCAATAGCACGCACGACACTACTTCGCAGAATAGCGTTTCCATGCAATGCTAAATTGAGGAGAAGCGAACATCAATTACATATGCACACATGCCTTAGGGTCGAGGCATGTGCAAACGATGCTTGTAACGCTCGAACTGTTCAATAATATGAGCAAAACCGGGTTAAGCCTGGTAAAACTGGATTTATTACCTACTAGAGCGAATAAAAATAAAATACGGAGTACGAGTTTATAATCTCGCGTAGTAGGTACGTGCTTTCAGCTCTTGAACAAGATAGATCTTGATAAATTTATGAATATTTACATAAAGTGAATTCATATTTTAACGAATTTCTGTAAAAATACCTTCTATACAATTTCTGGTTAGTCTTATGACAAGTGGCTATTTGCCATCTTATCTTTGTTAACTTCAGTATCCACACACTAACTTTGATTTTTGCGATAGACTCTATTTCTATGTAAAATAAGAACGATGACATGTAATAAAAGCTACATGAAGCATGTCAGTGCACCTACATTTCGAAAGCCTCAGATATCTCATACTATGTATTGTATTGGCGTATGTGTGTATCAACTCGTATTAACAACTGCCGACACATTTGAAACTAGATACTTATTCATTTCTACTCCACCCAGTTGCAGCCATTCACTCTCAACTCCAAACATACAATACATATCAGACACAGAAATTTAATCATTGATGCCTTTTGGACGTTAAGATTTTCTTTTGTACGATTAAGTTTTTTTTGTATTATTAATATTATTATTGTGAGCCTAAAGTGTCCCCCATTTTCCCCAATCTGATCTACGTCTATGATCTAAAGTTTAAATCAATTAAATCGATTTGTCAAAAAATGTTGACCGTCTAAATTATTTCATGTATCTGGAGAAAAAGATAGCGACAACTTTATCTGACGGATATATTTATCCGAAGATTGTGTGAGTAGTTATTCATTGTTTGTAGTCATGACAGTACAGGCGTAAACAAGAAACCACATTTTTTTATATATGTACATCACATGCTCGAAACTTATTTTACAAAACGGTATACGTACATCAATCTTAATATACGTTATTCAACCTTTTTGTACACCTTACGTTTTCCAGCCCGCATATTTGTTGTTCGCGTACATTACACAATTCATTTTTAATTTAGGTAAATCGAGGACAACAACGTGTCAGGTGAGCGGCTGGCTAGTAAATAGTCCGGAAACTCCGCATTCGGGCTACAATTTTATGTCACGCAATGCGGGTCACAATGAGCTTGTCCAACAAAGCCAAAAGAAACTCATATTTCCATTGTCCGCCGTGAATTATAACAAATTACACTTACCTTTACAAATTGAAAACGGTAATAATTCATTTCCATTATTTTGGTGCTGTTGTTTAGTTATCGCTCATTGACGTTTGACAATAAAAAAGTTATGAAGCCACAATAAATTATTAAAGAAAAAAATATGGTACCAAGTAATCAAAGTAAGATGCTCAGCATAATCGACCCTAGTAATGTGTTAACTCCTGCTGCTCCACGTATGCTACCTTATACTCGTACAAGAAATAATGTACGGATGTAAATAGGTTTATTATCGTTTACGTCTTTTAGATATTTCAGACATAAAAAAAATATTTGTTAATTTAAGGAAATGAAAAGTTCTGAACGTGCTAAATCTATTCTCTTCTACTCTGCCAGGGAACAAAGTACTTACGAAAATCGATCCTGGAGCCAACTAATTATTTTGTGATACACACAAAATATACTTGTGTTAATTTGAAACACAAACGCACAAAAAATACTTTAAAAGCATCTGAATCCTAAAAACTCAACGAAAAACTTCAAAGGTAATTACATCGTACAGCGCTGCAATGCAATCAGTGATCGCTCGCTACCACGTTCATGCATTCATAACAGATTTCCACCGAGGCTTTCGTTTCAAACACCGCAGAGCGCGTGAAACGCCTCATAGTTTGCCAACTCCTGAATAGAGATGCTCCAACAATAACTCTGATAATACTCACCACCGAAAAAAACAAAAGGATCTGCGGCCCAATTCACTTGTATTAATCCCGGGTGTCATTGTCTCAAAGATTACGGTCCCCGTAACCAAAGCTATAAACAAGAGAACTCATCAAAGGCTATGATGTCCCCTCCTTTTAAATTTGCCACCTTTCGCGTCACAACAAAGAGGGATAAAAAATCTTATCACGGACTACAATGGGCGTTGGTTTACAATCTCTGACCTTTTTTTGACTTTCTTTGAGAGTGTCAGGTTTGTAGAAAGTTAGCAGATTGATTTGGTTTTAGGATTATGATTAGTTATGTCACTTCTATTATTCATAAAAAACATTGTAACTGTTTTTGTATGTGACGAAGGTAGACAATTTAGCTTTCAGCCCACCTTCATTGAAAGCAGGAACTGAGGCCCATAGACAGAGTAAACAAAAAATCGCCTAAGCGCTGCCCTGAGGACCTATGGATTGTCTCTATCTATGTCAGTAATTACACCGGCTATCTTACCCCCAAAGCGGAATACTGTACTAACTATTTAGCGGCAGGTTAACGGGTAAGACGGTGGTAGCTATTCGGGCGGACCCTGCACGAGATACTACCATCAAGACTGTGTTTTAAATTGAATATAATAATACTTATTAGAATTAAGTTATAGCAACTTATAGCCCGAATTGATCAACAATAGATGGAAAAATAAGTCACGATAAAAATAATAATCATCTCGAAGTGGTTGGAGTTTGCAATATGTTCGTTTAAAACAATTCTTGGTAAAAATCAAAACATCGCAAGTACATGTTTTGCTAATAAGCAAATTTATTATTTCATGAACATGAAACATTACACATATTTATTTTAGATTAACGATATGTCAAGAAGTCTTTAAAAAGTCATCAAATACAGATGCACAAAAAAACAGACAATAAGGACAAATTGTAAATCGACATGGAGCATAATTAAGTAACAGAAAAATATTTACATGAAGATGACGGTATTGTATCAAATAAACTTCGGAACACCAAGTGCAAAGTATTATTAACTAAATTAATGTACATGAGTTTCCTTATAATTGTTGTTCATATCATTGTTAACTATATACATATATACATTTTTTCAAATATTTGCCTAATATATTTAATATTATTTTAGAATTCACAATTCATAAAGATTATTTACAAGTTAGCTTTAGTGTAACATTTCAGATTAAAGTATAAAGTATAATAATAAATTTCATAGCATCACAGTGAATTCATTTTTTTATTTAAAATTATATGCAGTACAAAGTTGTAAGAACTAATTATTATTAATATCAGAGTCTAAAGACTATACTTAGCTTATTTATTAATTAATACATTTATTTATTTTAATAGATTCTCAAAAACTGAGAAACATTTTTCGTAACATTAATTCGTAAAATATAGATATTGTTATTTATTGACGTTAATTATCATACCCCGTTAGTGTTGCTGATTAATTGAAACTGAATCGTAGGGTTGTACAAGAGTATTTATTTTATTTTCAATGCGATATATCTGCTTTTGCTTAAAGAATATTTTTACAGGTAAAAGAAACATTTGTATACTTTCATTAGTGGTGATAATATAATTATGTACCTACATTTATTTAATTAGTAATTAAAAATAGGTAGCTATATTTATTTTATCAAAAACACAGAAGATCAAACTATTTATCTGTAACAGAATTAAAAATAAAATTATATTTAAAAGTAACTACTATCGGAAATACTAACTTAAGTACTTATTCAAAATTTAATACTGAAGGTATATACATGTGACTTCGGGTAATTTTATGCATCGTTATTTGTACAAGATACTAAATTCACAAACCATTCCCATGTCGCATTCGAGTTAGTTGTAATTTCACCATCAGCACTCTTTTAAACCGGAAAATTCGGAGTGATTTTTGATGAAATGCCTGTTTTAATTAAATGTTATGATATCGAATTATAGGTACACGATATAAATCATTTTTTGCAAATAAATGATGCTAGCATTTATTACAGACTGAAAAATATATCCTTTTCTAACTAAGCTTTAATTATGTTAACAACTTGAATTGCCTTGTCAAATTCTATACGAAGGTATTGCTGAATGCTGGTCTCCAGGCACATATAACAAAATCCTTGTATAGTAGCAACCCTAGCGTTTTCAATGAATCTGCAACACTGATAACGGGGTATGTTAATTAATGTTTTACGGCTTGTTCGGCTTGACAGTTCAAGTCGGATTCACGTTATTGATAGAATTGGTTTATGATTTTTATGAGGAAATAATCAACACACAAATATCCTACATAAGTGACATAAGTTGGTGATGAATGGTAGATAGTAGTACCTACCGACTAGTCAGAAATCGGTTGTATTATTTTTATAATTAATTCAATTTATTGTCCTATGTTTCATTTTGAAACTAAGATTTTAAAATAATATTCACGCTCCATTTTAACCGCAAATAAAACTTAGAAGATACGGAATGATTTACTAATTTAATGGTATTGCAAAAAAGACATACCAATAACTTTAATATGAAGTCGATTTTGTTAAGTTCTTTGTAACAAAATATTGAGCCAAAAATTTGAAACTTTTTAAATGTGCAATATTTACGAAGTTTTTTACATAGTATTTTTTGTCAAACATTGATTATAGCTAAGTAAAATATGGCTACCTTTATTGAAAGGCATTAATATTAGAATTTTGTATAAATTACCGAAAATCAACTTCAAAAATTGTCTTCCAGAATTTTCAGATGCTTAAATATTTGCAGTTAGACGTTGTCCAAACATAAATATACCTATATATAATCTTATTTTATGTTAAAGGAAACAGGAGACAGTCTTCAAATACAACTTCGATGCCTTTTACTTTAACCTAATCATGCCTTAAATTTGATTAAAACAGAATAACATAGAATATTCTCGTAATAGGCCTGTTTCCCTTAAAATAATTTGAGAAACGCTACTGTAAATTCGTGATTTTTGTTTTTCCTTTCGAATTATCTGAGCGTTTTTGTCTATGGCAAGTTTGCAGACTAGACGCAGCTCTCTCTCGTATTCGCCAGAAGCGGAGTCCTCGTGGTGACAACCTCTCTCCGCCTTGACAGAGTACCGCTTGTTACGCTGCGCCGATCGTCCGCCAACGTCCCAATGCTCTGTATGCAAAAAAAAATGTTTAATTGAATATTATAAGAATCAAATCAAATAAAAATAATTATTTTTTGTCATATTTAATCCAGTGCGGAGCTTCCAATGGCTATTAGGTGTCTCCTTGTAAGTTATTTTTAAAATAACTTGTGCTAGGAGGCACCGCTCTTCCATTACGACAATTTACTTTTTAATTGTAAATAATGATTTGTTAAACATGTTTAAAACTATATTTCGTAAAATGAATATTATTAGTGCATGTGAGTGTGTGTGTGTGTGTGTGCGGTGTGTGTGTGTGTGTGTGTGCGGTGTGTGTGTCTGTGTGTGTGCGGTGTGTGTGTGTGTGTGTGTATGTGTGTGTGTGTGTGTGTGTGTGTGTATGAGGAGTGTGTGTGTATGTGTGTGTGGTGGGTTTGTGTGCGCGTGCGTGAATGCTTGAGTGTATGTACGAGTTGAATCATGTCTGAATTTGTAGGTATAAGAACTTTTACTAAAAAATGACACTTTAAAAATTTCTAAATTCCGACGTGGACCTTCAATGGGAACGCACATCACGGAAACAGAATGCTTTTCTAAAAAAGGAAACTATTGTAAGTTAACACGATCAGAACGAAACGCTAACATTATCGTATTTTCATGAATAGTCAAACTAACATCATCAAGGAAAACTAAACGCCAAAGTTTCAAGCTGTCAAGCTGGGAAGGACCTAGCTTGTTAACGCAAGTGACATTGGCGTCGTGCGAAATTCTAGTATCTACGAGTATACAGGTACGTTGTTAAAACTTCAACTAGGTATTATGTTCACTTGATACATGTTTTGAGGAACTTTAAACTTGCGGTTTGCTGTCGATGCATAATACCGAGCAAGTTCACCCGTCTCTTATTAATCAAGACAGTTAGAAGCTCGGTATGCATGTTGCATGCCGAACACAAATAATAAAAATAAAACCATGCTTCAATTACCGTATAAAAAAAACCAATAGTATTTCATTTCTGTATTATAGATTTTTTTTTTCAATTAAATCCAAATCACTAGGTAGGAAAGTGAATAGATGAACAATACGCTCATATTTGTGTTGGAAAAGAGCGTACCCAATTATTGAATGAAACTATTAATTATTGATTGTTTTTGTACCGCAATCGGACCACTTAATACAATTCTAATGAAAAGCAAAAATCCAAAAAACCGTCCTATACTTAGACCATAATAGAAAAGGAAACAAAAACTATTAGTTTTAAAAATAACAATAAAAAATTAAAAGGGTTGATGAGTGATGACACAAAACAATGTCAAGTCACAAATAAGAAAATATATCGAAATCCGTAACCCAATCGGCTTTTACGAAAAATAGGGTAAAATTGGACTGTTAAAATCACTGGCTTGAAATTGAAACTTCACTCTATCCATTTTTACCTGAACATCCGAAGGAGTGTTCGGCGTATGCGGGGTGTTAGACCGCAGGTCTTGGTGGAGGCTGTGCGCGCTACGAGAGGAGCCCACGGGCGGTGACATCACTGCTCCATACGGCGGAGGCTCCGGTGGTCGCTCCAACTCACGGGCACAATTGAAGTCTGAACAAAACACGTTATTGAATGTATTGTGAAAACACAAATCAAATTATTTATTTACTAAATATTTTGATTTGTACTTTATATTTTTCCCCAGTGGTCACACTTACTTAATACTGTATAAATTATAAATATTAGATGTCATTTACCAAAGAAAAACGACCACGATCACCTAACGTCCGAGGTGGTGGGGTGGGCACCTCGGACGTTAGGTGATCATGGTTGTTTTTCTTTGGTATATGACATCTAATATTTATAAAATACGTTTTATTAGTTATGGCGGTTTTCACAAAATATTGGTCAAATTGAAAATGCAAAAAAATATTTAATATAAAATATAATAAAAAAATATTTGTTATCTTCAACCGCAAAGTGGTGTTTGTTAAACTTGTAAAAAATCACTGTACAATGGTAACCATCATGGTATTTTAAAAGTATTTTGTTTTATGCTCTTTCATCCTTTTACATTCCGAAGTTTTGAACCTGACGTAAAATGACCCACTTCTCGCACTAGAGCCTAAAAAGTACACCATCTGTACTAAAAATGTTTGTTTTGTGTGCTGTAATTCAATTTGTAAATTTTGTAATATTTGCCGTTCTCAGGCTTTACTATTTTTTCAATATAATATTTTCTTCGGTTACCGCGAGGATTGCTCATAAAATTAAAGTATGGAAAACGGATAAACTCGCGTATACAGGGTGTTTTTTATATCATTAGCCATATTACAATATGTGTTGGGTAAAGGCGTAAAAAAATATTTGGAAAAACAAAAATATTCAATTTTTCATTATCCTTTTTGTTATAGATTTTTTTAAAAATCCCTATGATCACTTGCTTACTTTGCGTACTGCCCCACCTAGTATGCGCTCATAACTGCCAAATCAGATTGGAAAGGGTGTTTGAGTTTGCAACTTTAATTAACCCGCATAAGGTAACTAATTCAATACGTAACAAGTTTCCTACGCGTGGTGGGGAATGGAGGTGGAGCTTAACTTGCAGGTAAAACCCACGAGACAGCATTCTCAGTCTATCCCATACAGTACTAATAATGAGGCTATTTTGAGTTGCGCGCCGATCTGAGGGTAGTTTGACTCGAGCGTGTTCACGCAAGCGCACTCCTTCTTTGTTTACAGAGTGCTGTACAAATGGCACATGGCATCTTGCGATCAGCCGAGCCAGCATAATTTGACCTCTAGAACGGAGTAACTTAAATGTTCCGTCATACAAACGCGTACTGGTTTACCTCAGATATCGATTCTAATGCACTCTCTAAGCAAATTGAATTGTTGATGACAACGAGCAGGTACAGGTAGGTATGCGCTTGGGCAGTTTTAATCAAATAACAATCGTGTGTGCATGTAGTTAGGACATTTTATTCATTGTTTAGTGCCGATGGTGGGGTGAGTGACGTCGGCTGATCGGTGCTTGTGATGAACTCCTGATTGGCTAAAACTTGACTACTCAAACTTGCTACCCTTTTATCTGCCATCGAATCGCACGGATTGAAACAAACTTGCCTAGTGACCACAAATTATGTTTTTGCCGGATAAAAAACGGGAAAAAAAAACTAAAAAAAAGTGTCACTTTTTTTTCAAAAATGTTGTGTACTGGTGATCGCGAATAACATATCCAAATTTGGCTAACGACATAACAAACACCCTGTATTATTTAAAATTAACTTCATCCCGTCGTTTCGAACACTTTACAGGGTTCAAGATTGCACTTCTAGTTATATTCTTTTTTTACCAAAAATGTTTAATACTTATAGTTAAATACATACCTTTTCCTAGCGGTACAACATCCGGATTTTTGTCATCAGGCTGAACAGGTGAATGATTGTTGCTCTGAATTGATCCAATATAAGCTTTCACCGTTTGAATTGGAGCTAGAAAAAAATAAAATAAAAAATGTAACAAAATTTTTATGCACCTTTTATTGTCCTGTTAATGGCATGTTCTGCCGAATATACCTATACGTATACGTACATAAATAATACAGTAGTTTATTTATGCACCAGTAGGTATATAATGAGAGGCATTAAAATACGAGTGTACTTTTATGAAACAAGCGTCGAAAGTTTTTTTTTTTAATGTGACGAAGGTAGACAACTGAGCTCTCAGCCCACCTCATGGAAAGCAGGAACTGAGTGAGACCCATGGACATAGCGATCAAAAAGTCGCTAATGCGCTGCCTACCCTGAGGACTTGGATGGATTACCTCTATCTATGCCAGTGATTACACCGGCTATCTTACCTCCAAACTGAAACCCACCAGTGTAAATACTGATATTTAGCTGCAGGTTAACGTGTAAGACGGTGGTACCTATCCGGGCAGACCCTGCACGAGGTCCTACCACCAGCAAAAAAAGTTTGAAAATAGGTTCTAAAGCTAAAGGTCTAATTATGGACGCATACAATATATCGTAAAGTAAAATGGGTTCAGAAGCCGAAATGACCTGCATTGTTACTAATTCTACTTGTAATATATCTTTGTACCTACGCCGTCGAGTATTTGACTCTTAATTTTACCAGTAATACGCATCATTTAATTCCAAACCACATTAATTTCAAAAGCTTTGTTTCATGACCAAACGAGGACTCTAGATAAATCTGCGCTGATTTTCTATGTATTTAAGATAAAATAAACAATAAAGTATGATAAACGTGTCAGGTTCTTTTAAATATCTATATCTACCTACTTTTAGGGTTTCCTTAATCTGGGAACCCTTATAGTTTCGCCCAGTCCATCTGTCCGTCTATCTGTCCGCAGCATAGCTTAGTGGCCGTTATGATTAGAAATTTGCAATTTGTTACAGTAATATACATAATTATAAATAACACCAACAAAGTGGTACAGTCACGTATAATAATATGTATACATTTCGGAACGTATGTCAAAGGCATAAGGATCAAAATCGTATAGGTACAGATTATTAGAGCCGACCGTACAATAAAAGGTAATTTTTTTTTTCCAAAAACCTCTCCTAGTAGTAAAGTGGATATGTTTTTTTTATTATTTTGCTGTAATCCTATAATTATGTTTAATAGGCCTTTCAAAAAAAAGAAGGGTTGCAAAATAAAAGTTTTTTGTTGAAAGTCACTAGTTTTGGAGATACCATTCCAGAATAAATAAAAAATGTGCCCCCCCCCCCTATAACTCTTGATCCATGGGTAAAAAAATATTAAAAAAAAATCATGAATGGATTTATAGAATATTTTAAAATAAAACTATTTCGAGCATAATCGGCCCAGCCGTTTTTGAATAACTAGGGAACCCTACACTGACATGTCTGGCCATGCTTTTGTCCAGTTTTAACTTTAACTTAGTAAAAGGTAAAAAAAGTAACTGAGAAACCTACTTCAGAGGCTCAATTTAGTTATTTCGCTTTCAGGTTTATAAAGGTTTTAGTTCGTCTCTCACGCTACGGCCTGGTACAAGCCTGGCACCATTCGTCGATACTAGATTGACACAGTTATGTTTGAAACTAACTGTTTGAAATCCTAAAATGATCTTCAAAGAATTATTAAGGAAACCTACTAGTCCGCAGGGAATTTTCGCATTATCGGCGTCCTCTGAAAAAGTAATCAGGAAACTCAAAGTACGGTCAGAAGCCTGGGCTCATAAGCTGGGCTGCATTTAGGAAGCTACCTATATTATTATCCTCATATCCTTTAGTTCATTGTCCCGCAATACCTGAAAATTAAAGTCTTTGACCAGAGTGCGTTGTCAGTAATTACTTATCTCTCTTAACGGTTTTAAACGCGGTCGTTTTCTATATGCCATGCATCCATCGAAATTCTAGACGCACGGCCGGGTTCCACCCTTCATCATCATCATCATCATCATCAGCCCATAGTCGTCCACTGCTGGACATAGGCCTTCCCCAATTCGCGCCACCATACTCGGTCCTCACCACTCGGTCCTCCTTACTTGGTAGATATTCCATTTATTCGTACGAAGCGCTTTGCGTCTTCATTCCTTATGCCTACTGCCAAGGAGTGGAATTCCCTGCCGGCGTCTATATTTTCGAGATCAAATAACCCGTCAACCTTCAAGTCAAGGGTGAATAGGCACCTTCTGGGTAAACTCACTCCATCATAGGTCACGTCTCTGCCCTTGGCTAGTCTGTGGCCATGAGTAAGCCCATTTCAAATTTAAAAAAAATGCCTCTTAAGACGGCTCAAGGGCCCTCAGCGACCGATGGAAAGAGCACTGCTTGGGATTCTTCTACGATATCAATCGAATCAGTAAGAAAAAAAAAGTAACTCACTGAACCTTAAAAGAATACTTATCAAACGTGACTAATTTGATATTAAATTAGGGACTTATGGCGAATCACTTTGTCACAGTCCTGATGAATCCGTAGTAACCGGCATTGAAATATAAAAATCTGCTTATGGTTTCGGTTATTTTATACGCCATCAATGTAGCAAAGGTCTGGCGAATCACTTTTCTTATGCGTCTCTAATTGAAAAATGATTTCACGCAACCATTTTCAATGACAAGAAGGCATAGGTATATGACTCAAATTATTTTTTAATTATTGACAATACGACTATTCTCCAGATCTGCCTAGTTTAGTAAAATGTTATCAGATTAAATTTAAACTATTATTTTGATTACCTATCTCTCGCTCTTTTCTCCTTTGTCAGTTATGCTGAAATGTGTCTACTGTTGCCACGGCCATGTCGCGTTGGCGACGCGCACGGTCCCAATAGGTCTTAGGCGTGTTCGGTACCTACCTCAGTATTTGACTTACTGTTCCCATCCCGCCATTAAAAGACTAATAACTCGATCAAAATACCAAAAAAAATATGGAGAGGAGTATTACTTGTATATTTTAGAATATAAGGTTCAACAAAGGCGACCTTAACATAATTATGTTCCTACTGAAAAAAAATTGTTTTCCCCGAATGATATTAGTGTCAACTCTAAGTTATAATTTCATGTTTTATTGTATTTCGATTGTCGCACAATTACAACAGGAAAATTATTCTCGAATCTCGTTAATGTTCGATGAATTTCATGGAATTTACCGGAATACTCGTGAAACAATTTGAATAAAGCATTAGGTACTTCGCGAAATTCTATTGTAGTTGCTACAATGTACTATCATTAAATAACGAAATAATTTAGCGGAGTTAGCACATCAATATTGTTGTACTAATAATGAATTAGGTACAAATATAATAATATTGTGTCTGTGTAAATTACATAAATCTACTCCATAAATTGGATTAATTGAGTGTCTATGAAAATTCCGATGCTGGTTCGTATCCATTTTAGTGATATCGGAGCCATTTCATATTTGATTATTCTGCGGGCTGATGCTTCTATGTAAACTTCATATATGTAAGCACATAACACAGTATCTATCTGAACGAAAGTCAAACCTTTAACACTAGACTGTGATAAGTGTGATACTACTAGAACAGTCGCTTATGGATTTATTGAAAATACCAAATAAATTGAACTACAAAAGATTACTAAAGTTAACAGCATAATTTATGAAAGTTTCCAAAAATAACTAGAAAACCTAGTAGATTTTTTGAGATTGCATAATTTTTGCAGCATTTATGAATATTATTAAGCAGGGTGACGACCAAGTCTAACATAAGGCACTGGTCTCACCGCGAGCTAGCTATCAGCTTTTACCGCCGGGTGAGTATTGCCGTGTCCCTTTTTTTATACGGGAATCTTTTGTTCGTGTTTATAGCCGATAACTCATAGGTTAGTAGCTCGCGGTGAGACCAGTGCCTTAATAGGAAGTATAATTCTAGTATAAGGTGTCTTAGTTTTTTTTTCTAATTTAAAGTATTTAGTTTAGTTAGTTAGTACATTTTACTTACTGTTTTTATTTGACACGGACTAAGACAGTCTAAATAATAATAATAAATAAATAAGTATCTTGGGACATCTTACACAAATCGACTTAGTCCAACGGTAAGCTCAATTAAGGCTTGTGATGCGGGTTTTTCATTAGAAGAATTCAAAACGCCATCAAGAATCGAAGAAAATTAATAAAAAATATGCTATTGTTATCTACCCTACTTGGTAATCACGGAGCTAAAAGGTTTGCATCTAGCTCATCAATCGGCATGAAGACCAATAGGTCATCATGCCTATTCAGGAAAATTATTGTTTATTTTTCTGGTTCACTTACTTTTGCTAAAAACACAGACTGATAATTTAAATTTTACGAGTAGCAGGCGTAGCAACATTCTGCAATCGTATACGATAAGCGATAATTTACGTTACAATAATAATGAATGGAAATGCTCAGATGACTTTTCAAATACATACTGTAGGTATACTATAGAATAGACGCAAATAAGTATACTATAGAATAGAAAAAAATTGAAATTAGGTAAATATCGATTTCACAAATTTACTTGAACACGCCCAAACTTCCTCCTGGGTTTGTATCGATTTTTTACAGGTCTATTATATCTATACCAAAGAATCTGTAAAAAAATGTCTACAACTGGTGCTTTCAAGTTATTCTAAGGTATATTTCTAGCTGACTATTACCTCCTTCTTTCATATTAGCAAAAGTACTATTTCGGGCTCTCCGCAGCTAGTAACTATGCAGTTTGAGATTGTCTCATTCAAAATTGATGCAATTTTCCGCTTACAGGAAAACGTTTCCTACACTAGTACGCACAGTTAAAGGCAAAGTAAGGTGTTTATTTAAATGCTCGAAAATATGTCTGCATGTATGTGAAACAGTATTCTTTCGATACATATTTTTGCACTCGACTGTACCCAAGTTATTGGAGTTAGGGGTTGGCGAGAAAATAAATAAAAGTGTCGAAAGCATGTGACGAAACATCTGCAATTTCAGTAGAAATGCAGTGGGACATAAATCACATTTGTAATGCAGTGAACGCGGAGCGGGCGTTCAAAAATGCCAGCCACGCGAAGAATCTACTCCTATTCCCGTTCATGTACAAACAGCAACACTCCTAACTGACTATTAAAGACAGAGCAGAGAGAAAATGAAAGAGATAAATATATCTATATTATGTCAACTTCAAATTAAATAATACACGGGAATGTTGATTGTTCGCAACTTGGTCGAATAATACAAATCGGGTTCCGAAATCTTATGAGACTGGTATCACGACTTCGGCCGTACTCTGCTGACCAATGGAGCGGGCCTTGCTACGGTTAACCAATGATCGCTCGCGGTTTCTTCAGAAGGTGACATTACCATGGTTACGTAATAACAAAAACGTTTAACCAATGATTGATCCCGATTTTTCCGGAAGCTGACGTTACTATAGTTACGTTATATATAACATCCGCTTTAGTCCTGGAGACGTCAATCTAACTTCAGAGCCGGTAATTTGACTGCTAGAAATATTCGTTCATTTTCCTTTCACCCCTCGTATGCTTAGACACGGATCCGTGCGTGGGAATTTCAATCTATTGTTTTAATTGTCAAGGTCACTTTTTCAGTAATGTAATTTGACAGGAAGCATACGAGGGGTTCAACGGCTGTCACTGTCAGATATTTTTTCAAAGTTAGAATTTCAGCCAGAAACTATCAAGTCTCTATTAAACATTGGTATGGCTACTGACAGATTAAAGGATTATAGGTAGACTGTCAAACGTCTATCTATCCTATTTCCACAAAGGTTATATAAGTATTCAACTAACTTCAACTAATAGATGTGACGAATGATAATAAAGACAGCAATAGCATTTGTCTCTGTCAATGGAAAAAATAATTAAAAATTGCTCGATAACATGGCTATTTGTAAAAATATCTTGACTTGAAAAAATACCTCGCCTATTAATGTTAGATAAATCATGGCATCCGATTTGAAGAAAACATACTTTTTTATATGGTTTTTATTTTTTGTTACATTATTGTCATTATTGAATAAATTTTTGTTGACCTCGTAAAAACATTAATAAATTACTAAACGGTTTTAGACAAATCTATGAAGAACTGTCGTTATCCAGTTTCCACTAGGAACAACGACATCTAGCGTCTAATAATGGCCGATAGCTAATTCTTAATTTTCGTAGACGAAGGAATCTTTATAATGTCAACTAGTTTTCAAATACTGAAATTTTGACGCAACAAAGATGACATATCATCGGGGACCATCGGAAATGTCGCGATCGTGCCTACTAACGAAAAATACCGAACCCATTAATATATTACACGACCAAATTGCATCCTTTGCCAAGTGGCTCAACATTCCTATGTAACTGACATGTGTCTGTAAGTGTGATTCTCTTTCATGCAATATTTCCCATTTCTGAAGTGTATACCTAGCTTTGTTGCTGTTTGTACCTACTACATGGAAGCAAAGTAGACTTATTTGTGAACTGACAGAAAACATGTTTGACTGGATAAGTCATATGTTTACAGTAGTTACGTATATTTAGGGTTGACATGACGAATCCACAGGATCTTGCCGCCTTTGGATTCGTCATGTTATTATTTGTCTTTGTTTATTTCCGTTCGTATATCGGTAACTACATTTTTGTAATCGTGTCTCCTCTACCCAAAGGTTGTCTGGAAGAGATCGCTTTTTAGCGATAGGCCGCCTTTTGTGACATCTGTGTTTCGTATTTCTTTTGTTTTTGTAAACTTTTGTTCTTTATTACGTGTGAGTGAGGTGTGCAATAAAGAGTTTTGTATTGTAAATTTGTACGGAATGTAATCTATGCCTAATTTCAAGATTTATTTATGTTTTTCGTATGGTCCGCCTATCAAAAGTGAAACATTTTTTCTATTCTGGAGTGGTCATCTGACTTAAAAATAAAAGTTTTATCCGAGACCCTTATTTTTTTTTTAAATACTTATTCAACAATTTCATACACTATAGGGGCGGTACGCATTTTTTCTGTATTTTATTTTATCACTTTGTTGCGTTGGTTAATATGTATTCCTACACGTAATTGCAAATTTCTAAAGTGGATTCATCTTTACTTGTCTTATCATGTAAACAAACACTTTTTGAAAACATTATCACACTTTTGTCTGCAATTACAATAATCATCACGTCAAATGCTGTTGCATACTTAAAAATACTCGCAAAGTATTATAATCACTCAAAAAAGCACTGAAAAATATCATTTCTATAAAGATTTTCGTCAATAAACGCTGTTACGGTCGGATAACCCTCATGACATCTGACATTGCTATGTCTAAATTATCTATGTACCGTAATGTAGGCATGACAACATATCGATATTAATACTTAAAGTATAACTTGGGAAAAATTCAATTAAAATAGATTGCAGTAATTTACCAAAATTGTTGTAGTTGATTTCAATATGTTTTTGATATAATATTGTACTAATTAATTCTCTTCTTGACAGACGACACAAAATCGATAATCCTCTATTTACGTAAATATTGAAATTGTCACTGAGATTTCATTATTTCGACATTTCTAATCACTAGTGATTGTCTTTGATCATCTTTGACATTTTGTTTGTTTACATGATAAGACAAGTAAGGATGAATGCACTGTAGTACCTGTACTAGAATCTCGGATAAAACTTTTATTTTACCTACTGATAGTCACTCAGTAGGGTGGAGCGTGGTTGTATGGGAATTTTTTTTTCTCGATATTCAATTTGGACCCGGTTCAAAAAGTTGCATAATGTCATGGAGATTAAAATGGTTATATCCAGTATTAAAATAAAAAGTACTTTTAGCCCTCTACCAACCACCCAAGAAATACAAGAAATCCAATTTTCATGAAGTAATCAAATATAATATTTCAGTAATAATTACAGATTTTATTTTAAGTAAACGATACTAAATAAGTATTTATTTAGAAATTATCATAATTTTAGTGCTTTTTATCCAATGTTCTTGAAATAATAATAATACCAATTTTAATTAAAACAGCAATTTCACTCACGACAAGGAATATACCACAGTGAAAAAAAATTACATAACATATATTTTTTTGATATACTAGTGCTATAGAAACGATGTTTCCCATTACAAAAAATATCATATATGTGCATAAAAATATTAAATTACGAGTTAAAATAAGCATGGAAGTTCGGCCGTCGTTGTCGCTTACGCCCTTCTCGGGCCCTATTTACGTGTATTTATAAGCATATATTTGCTTTAACTGGTATTTTTTTTATTATCTAATCGAACTCACAGTAGTTTTCACAATCGTGTTACAAGTTGAAAACATTGATTTTTGTACAATATATTCGATCCAGAGCTTTTCGCCAAAAATCCAATTTACGTGTTTTTCCCGTGTCATAAAAAACCATGTTATGTACAAAAATTATCATAGGATTTGATTATAATAATATCTATTACAAAAAGGTGTTATTTAATTAATACATTTGGTTTTGAAAAGAAAATATAAAAAAAAAAATTAAAAAAAAAATTACCTACATACCGTTATAAATCGCTTAGTAGAGGGCTAAAAGTATGTACCTCGATTTTTTTTATTATTTTTCCAGTATATAATAAAAAATAAGACATCGTTTGAGCGGGGTTCCAATATTATATTCGAGAATTTTGGAATTCGCTCCACCCTATCACTCAGCCATTCTGCGGAGAGACAGACGGGCATGGCGAAACTAATTAGGTTCGTAGTTTATTATGAAACCCTAAAAATATGTTGATATGACTTGCAAGTCAAATCAACATGCAACATCAATCGGCATGATGACCACACGTCATCTTGCCTATTCAGGAAAATTAGTCTTTTATTCTGGTTTACTTACTTTTGCTAAAAACACAGACTGATAATTTAAACATTTGTTCTTTTACGAGTAGCAGGCGTAGGCAAGATAACATTCTGCAATCGTATACGAGAAGCGATAAGTCACGTGACCATCGTAATGAATGGAAATGCTCACGTGACTTTTCGTTCGAATCTGTCATTCTCTTAAAGTCAAAGTCAAAGTCAAAATATTCTTTATTCAATTAGGCCCAGCAACGAGCGCTTTTGAATCGTTAAACTAAATAGCGAATGAGAGAAAAAAAAACTACCTCCGGTTCTAACCCTACACCACTGCCTGAGAAGAATCCGGCAAGAAACTCAGCGGGACTTTCTTTTTTCAAATAAAAGTTTTATAACATCTTACGGCTAACATGCATTAATTAAAAACGAAACATAAATTTGATTGAATATAAATACTGATATAGTACATTAAGTAGAGATGAAGTCTCTAATAGTCAGAACAATTATATAAATTTAATGAATTTTGAGAAATGTATAGATGTAAAGATATATGTAAAAGGGCATACAATTGTTTTTAGTTAAACGTTAAAATTAGCATTATTATACTGCTAGAGATGTAAAGGTCTCTAGTTGTCAGAGTAAAAAGAAAACAAACGGATACATTTCACTAAAAGTTTCAGAGATACATCTATTACTATTTGTTTATCGTATACCATTGCAGAATGGGTAGGCAATTTTGGCTAGGCATGTAGGTATCTGTATTAGTACATTGTGCATCAAGGGAGGTAAGTACGGAATTACATAACGAGAGTGTTAGAAGCCCGACGCCGCAGGCGCAGGGCTTTTAATGACTCGAGTTAGTATTCCGCTTACCGACCGTGATGCATACAATGTTTTTCATCACACTTGCGGACAAAAAAAAAGTTTTAAGACAAATTATTCTATGACGTACTGACATTTCTATTACTCCCTAGGGAATTTCACTTTTCTATTACTCCCGCTACGCATGCAAGCAATGGCGCTTAGCCAGCAAGTGTGATGAAAAAGTAATATACACCCGCATTTGTCAGTTCGCATGAAGATAAATTGAAACCAGTAAACATTTTCGTTCAAGAGACAATCCCTGCAGTTATGTTTTGGGCAACAATACAAAAGAGAACAATACTCACGCATGCGGTTGCGAGGTACGTTGACGGCCCGAAAATTTCCCTTTGTGTAAACTTTGTCAGTTAAAAGTTATTTAAAATAGAGTGAATTAATCACCTTCGTACTGCATGGGTCGATGGTGCCTCCTTCTCGCGAGGAGGGCTATCACGGCGACCACAACCAGAGTGCCGACTGTCCCCGCTACAATGCCTAAAGCCCAACCCGCCTCCATACTGCTGCCATTTGTGGTTTTTGCTTCTGTTTTAGACAAACAATTTCATATGAAACATTTAAATTACCTGCATTAAAATTAATTCTAGCGGTTTTGTGTGAGCTTAAATTAAAATAGTATAATATTAAGGGTACATTAAAGTGCTGTCAAAGGAATAACCCCCTTATTCATAAACGTCTCCGTTTGTCCCTTTTGCTCTTGCATAATTATTGGTAAGACCGACGGGGACAATCAATAGTCAGCGGCTTGTTAAGTTCAGAGACTTTTATGAAACAGGAGATAAGGAGCTAACTATCTTTCTAGTTTCCGCAACTTTTGTAGTCATTTTCCTAGCTAAGGTTTACTTATAGGAAGATCACGATATAAAAATGTAGACAGCAAACATTTTTAAAATAAAACTTTTACCTGTATGCAAGGCCAGTCGAGATAACATTAGGACTTTCAATGTTGTGGCCTCAGACCGGCCCCTGGCGTTGTTGGCGTAAAACACCAGCTTCACAGCCTTCCCAGAGCCTAGACCTCTCAGTTTCCACACAGGGGACACAGCAGAAGCATTTGTCAGTAGTGTTCCGTGCTCCCATGCTTCCACGAAGTAAATTGTATGGAGACCACCATCGTAGCCTAAAATATTACACAAATGTCAGTGGTTTAATGGAAGGCTTATTTTAAATTACGTAGCTCCCTTATTTATATACGTTTTATAGACGTATTGATATGACGTCTGGAGACGTTTATGGATAAGGGGGTAAAGCTATAACGTTCAGTCGATACAGGTCATTATGACTAGTATGATTACTTACGATTTAAATTCATTGACGCATCGAAAGTATTAATAAGTCCTATCTTATTATAAAAGTCATCGTCATCATCATCATCATCATCATCAGCCTATGTTAGTCCACTGCTGGACGTAGGCCTCTCCTATTAACTATGCGTAGGTATAGACGCATTAGGAGATAAATACCCATAATCGCCACGCTGGGCAAGCGGATTGGCGATCGCAGTAATGTGTCCACTAGGATGACGCTGCTGCCCATCATCAATATTGTAGAATGGTCAGTGACACTTCAATCCCTTAGTCGACTCTTACGACACCCGCAGGAGGAGTTGGGGTATACCGCGTAACTAGCCAATTTAATTACGGTCAATTTGAGTGTCAATTGTTTGATATTTGAACTCTATCTGCTTTGGTAGTTACGCGGTATTGCACTATCTCCGACGATATCCACAATGTGCCAAAAACAAGTAACAACAAATTCAGGACCTGATTGCACTACATAACTGTGCAACAGGAACTTTTATTGCGAAACATTTCAACACTGACTTTTAAATAGAACCTAATTTCAAAGCAATTTTACCATTGCACCACTTCGAGCAATAGTATATTGCTTTGTTTCGATCGGGATCAGAATCAGTAAACTATACGTAGGGCGCAAACCGCAGCGGGTTAAATCAAGCTAGGTGTAGACACGAGTCAAGCAAGATACCTACCAAATTATAATACCTAATGAAATAATGATACATAATATTATATTGAAACATACTTGGATTCTATAATTATTATAAGCTTGACACTAAGTTTTATTTGTAAATAAAAAAAGTATGTTCAATCCCAATCAGAGCATGTAAACCTGTATTGTATTATAAATATAATATCTATATCATCATCTTATGTTTAAAAAAAACGTGTATTGGTATAATGGTTAGTAGTTTATTATGAAACCCTAAAAATACGAGTATGTTGATATGACTAGCGAGTCAAATCAACATGCAACATCAATCGGCATGATGACCACACGTCATCTTGCCTATTCAGGAAAATTAGTCTTTTATTCTGGTTTACTTACTTTTGCTAAAAACACAGACTGATAATTTAAACATTTTTTGTTCTTTTACGAGTAGCAGGCGTAGGCAAGATAACATTCTGCAATCGTATACGATAAGCGATAATGAAAAAGTATGTTCAATCCCATTCAGAGCATGTAAACCTGTATTGTATTATAAATATAATATCTATATCATCATCTTATGTTTAAAAAAAACGTGTATTGGTATAAGCACCAAAATTTATTATTAACAAATATTTATTTATTGAAAACCATAGACGTAGTTTGACTACTAAATTACAAAATATAACATTAATTTCACATTTCGTGGTATAATATTAAGTACTGAATCTGTCTGTTTTGTCTTGTCCTGTCATGCTTGTTATATTTGCCACGAATAAATTATTTGTATTTGTATTTAATAAAGAGCATACATTTTGTTATTTCGCATACTAGTTAAATTAGCAATTCATTAACTTAGCGTTTCCATAAATGATTGTGTGTTCTCATGTACAATATGTCTAATGTAAGTCTGCCTTGTATTATTCTAAAGAAAATGGAAACAAATCCTTCAGAATTGAGGGTAGATCTTCGGCCGGACGCGTATTCGATATCAAAATGTATTAACTTCATAATACTCAATAAAAGTTGGTATATTTCATATTGCCACCACGGCCGATGGGTCATCCGTGCATTGTAAATAATTCAATAAAAACCACGATTGGTCAGTTAACTGTTTTGAGGTTTCGACAAAAAAGCTCTGACATTATACACCGAGCTTTAGAAAATCGCGCAACAAAGCGAAACGATGCAATGTGTTACAGGCCAACTTTTGTCTAGTTCCCTACAGTCCACATTTCCGTTAAATTGGATTCATTGTTTACATAAAAATGTTGCTTGCAATCGTGCTTGCGATTTTGAAGTCCGGACACGTCGTCAATTTTAGAAGCATTTCTACGATAATTTATTGTAAATACTTCAATCAATTTTGTACATTGCCAGAATATTTTGCCAATTTGTTTTCCAAGTAGTAAGACATTGCCAGTAGGCTTAGCGCAGCATCAGTGCGACAATAATTATGTTGCCGCTAGATAGACTATCCATCCCTCTTTTATTCATATAGTTATTAAAAGATGGTAAATCTATCTCGTGGCGACATACTGTCATACCATAATATTGGTAAGCTAAGCATCTGAACCAATATAATTTAAATTTTTTCCGCATTTTCATAAAATAGAGGTATAAGGCAACGTCGTTGAGGACTACCCTTATAGTAATAGTACATTACTATAGAGGACGGGAAACGAAGGGTTACAGGCCAAGTAGATATATCTGGCCGAAGGAACTGAGGCCAGATAGGAATACGCGGCCTGTAACCCTGTTTCTCGCCGAGATTTGTATAGTGCTTTTCTCAAACTTGTCATGAAATAAAACGAACTGATTTCGCCGAACCATACTATTTGATTTGTAAATAAACCAATAGTACAGTATCGTACAACATTAAAAAAAAACATTCGCGCCTAACTTTTTTTTAAATCTGTTTGAGGTATCCTTTTACCTGGTGGTATAGACATTAGTTCTTAGGTTTTTTTTTTCTGTGGCTGAATGTCAAGACATAGTTTCACAATTTGACGTTTCAAAACAAAAGACAGTTTGTTTGCAGTCCTAGGTGTGAAATAAATACATGAAATCTCTTTACATATCATCTTAGCATATGCCACCGGATACATAGTATTTCCGGGTTTAATTTAAAGTAAGTAACATCAATATTCCGTAGCAAGTTTGAGAAAATATCTTTAAATTTTTTTTTATTAAAATTAGAGCTGAAATGTTAAAAAAAAACCGGCCTCGAGCATGCCGGGCCACGCTCAGTACAGGGTTCCGTAGTTATTCTAAAACGACCGGGCCGATTACATTCGAAATAGTTAGTTTTATTATAAGTATTCTGTAAGTATTGTGAATGTTTTTTTCATATTTTTTGGACCCATGTATCAAAAGTTGGAGGGGGAAGGGGGACACCATTTTTTTTTATTCTCCAGAATTCTAGCGGATTCTAGTTTACTACGGAACCCTAAAAAATTAACGAAAGAACTTTGTTAGTAATATTATTATGTAAAATAGTACAAAACATGAAATTCTGAACGAGTGGCAGCAACGTTTTATCGACACGAGTTACAAATTTCCTTTTTGCACTTGTCTCGTACGACGTTTTTTAGTACAGATGGCCTTCCAAAGTTTAGGAACTGAAGTAAAATGAGCCACTTCTCGCACTAGCGCGAAAAAAGGCGAAGATTTTTATAAACTTTAAGGCGAAAATATTTCGTAACATTTTTTTTATAAAAATACTCACCAGCAATGCATCGCAGCTCAATGGAATCATCAGTAAGATTCAAGGAAGTACAGTTGAAAGGTGGATCTGGCTTCACCGCTGGTAGCAGTGTATATCGACAAGGTTCTATCTGCTGACCAGCCAGGTTCGTAGCTCTGCAAGATAACGACCCGTAGTCTCCTTCCACCGTGGGAGTGTACGTTAGGATGGACTGGCCATTTTTTGTCGTGTATTTTCCCTGAGAGAAGAATAAGTATTTTGTAGTTATATATTAAATTCATCATAAACAGGCTAATATGTTAAAACAGGTTTATACAGTACTTTGTTGCATACTGTTTTCAGATCCTTCTTAGATAGCTGCACCTATGCCCTTAGCAAGTCATATGATTATAGTATACACGGTGCTAGTGAGCATTCCGAAAGATTTTAATGCTGAATTCCTGAGCATATTTAGAGTATTTAATGCTATATAAAATTTCCTGGATTCGGCTTGGTTTCAGAGATAATCAATCTATTTTCGAAATAAGCACACATCGGTATCTCGTGGCATCCAGGTGGCACTTAAAAGATTAGTGATGTGACAAGATTTCTGAGTGTCTTTTCATATAAGATAAAATAATAAATTAATATTACCTACATGGTCTTAACATATAACAAAGTAGGTTTGCTTACTAGTTTAAAAACATCAATGTATTGACATTGCTATTGTCGTCCATTTCCGTGTAATAATTATTACGAGTCGCGAGATATTTTCAATAATGGAGAAAATATTTAGAGAGCATTCAGAACTTCTACTGCAGGGTGATCAGGTAAAATGCACCCGCTGCGATGTTTATATAGTTTGCAAGACATATAATATTAACAAGCACTTAAAGAACACAAAGCACAAAGAAGGATTTGCCACCTCAGGTTTAGAAAATTTCGGTATTTTGGCCAAGTCAATCAAGGAATTGGAAGGTAGAAGCCTAAAACTAAAAGAGTCTATGGAAATTGTATTTAAAATTGAAAAGTCACTTTCATTACTGAGATTGCACCACAAAGGTAAACTTGTTTATCAAAAGCTGAAACAAGTGCTTTCAAAAAATCCAGGATATCTCACGACAAAAAGTATCAATAACTTATTACAAAATAAAGAAATTGAAAATAAACAGAATATCAACAAAAATACACTACAACTTTACAATAAAATGCTTTTTTTACCCATTACGTCAGTGGAGGTTTAAAGATCGTTTTCTTACACAAAGTGGATTTTCTCAAGTAGAAGACGTAGGCTGACTTGTGAAAATTTAGAACTTTTAATTGTTTACCACGAATGTCACATATTAAATTATTCAAATATTTTTTCATTTAATTTGGATTATTTTTCTCGACCCCATCACTAGTCTGTTAGAAACTGTCAAGTGCCACCTGCATGCCACGAGTTACCGATGTGTAGAAATAAGTTTTTCGACGTAACTCGTCATAACACTTCTTGTTGATAACAATGCTACCACAATGTGTTCTAATATTACCACATCTTTTGCCTGACTATCAAACGAAATTACCTGTACCTAAAAAAACAATTAAAATAAATAATTTAAACAAATTGTTGTTATAATAAAAAAAAAATGTTAAAAGATATTCAAAAAGTCTAAAAAAAGAAAAAACTTTTTTTTGGTAGAATTGACATTAGATCTCATAATATTTTTTGTTTATTTTGATGTCTAGAATGCATAGTTAAAATCTTTCGCAATGCTCGCGAGCACCGTGTATATTATACTACACGTAGTAATAAAGTCGGTTAAAAACTCAATTCAAGTAAATTGGCCTTTAAAATCGACTTTCCTTACAAGCCTCGGATAAATCTTACTCTTAATTTAACATCTTAATCAACCTTACTTTCGACATTAAAATAACAAAGAATTTGTTTAATGATTATAAAAAATAGTTAATTATCAGAGCTCGCCATTCTATTTCAGTACTTCAAAAACATTGTAGTTGTCAGATATACAGGGCGTAAATTTTATCCGGTGAATGTTTTTCCGTAATGTAATAGCAGCACTTTTTCGAGCAAAGCGCTCGTGATTTTTCTACTAATAATAATATTATTGTATAGGCTGTGGATAATTTCAAATTATATGCTTGCCAAAACTGTTATAACAATGTTTGCAGCTAAATATTGCTCTTTATTCACTCTAATTAACAATGTTCCATCTAATTAGTAACTGATATAATCGAATAAACAATGTTCTATCCTCAAAGTGCACTTTTACTACCATAAACAGAGAGCTACCACGATTTACTAATGTGATTCAGTTTAGGACCTAATTTGAATCGCAATATGTCAGTTTCATAGAATTACTGTCAAAACTGACAAGCCAAACTTAACCTAAATCGCATTAAAGAGATCATAGTAGACCCCAACTGTGAACATTATTGAAATAAAGCGTGTCCATATATACAATGTGCCCAGGAGGAAAAGGAAAAAAAATCAACAGCGGATTTCTGACCAAATTTGAAATTAAAAATGTCATATAAAGTTTTCTGGATTCAGTCTATTTTAAGAGAAAATTGTTTTTTTTCTTAAAGCCGTCTCAGACCGCTACGCTATGATAAACGCATTTTACGAAACGATTTTGTCACCATGTTGTCTTAGTCTTGTCACACTTGATTGACAGACATCAAATGAACAAAATCTTTACTTACCTAGCAAATGTAAAAAAGAAAAATTAAAGTGCATTTTTTGCGATAGTTGCATTAATAAAATCCTTTTTTTGTGTATTTAAAGTATTAAAAACAACACAAAAAACTAAAAAAACAATCTTTTTTGCGGATTTGACCAAAACTCGTTAAACTTTTACTACATTTAACATTTAACAGTTTACGGCATGAAGTCAAAATTAATTATAAGTCGTCGAAAACAGCTTTTGTGTCAAAAAGTATAATTGGCATGGCACCTCGAATTTTTAACAAATTACCAGCAGACATCTTAAATTTAAAAAGTGTAAAAGAATTTAAAACCGCATTATTTAACTTTTTAGTGTCCAAAGCATACTACTCAATTAATGAATACCTAACTGAATGACATTCCTTTTTTGTAAATAATAAATATATTTAATTTATGCATGCGGCATCTACTCATAAATATTTGCATGTCCTTGTGACTAAACATGTAGCTCAAATTTGTATGTGTTGGAAGACCTGTATACTTACCATGTTTTAGCAAATAAATTACTGATTACTGATTACTGATTACTGATTACTTTTTTTGCTTCTTTTAGTCTCAGGAATATACTGCTAGAATTTTTTTCTATCCTCATGGGCACCTTGTTTACGTATAGTGCCCAATAACAAAGAGGTAAGATTGCAGGACACTTCTGGGTTAGATTGGATCAGGACCGAAATGAGTGGCATAAAATAGTACATTACTACCGAGGCCGGGAAGTGACTGGTTGCCGGACGAATATATATGTAGACGGACGAGCGAAGCGAGGCCGGATAGTATTCGGACGGCAACCCGTCACTTCATGGCCGAGGTATGTATAATGCTTTTCTCAAACATGCAGTGAAATGAAACAAAAAATGTATCTTCTTTCTAAGAAATTATAAGTCAACTACATAACCAAGTCTTTGAAAAACAACAAAAGTCAAATACGACACCGACACCTAATTTTTTATTTAAGATTGACCTGTTTGAAAGGTGCACATTTTTCCTTTTAAAAAGCGGTATTAGACGGTCGCGGTCTGTTGGGTCCAATTAATCGCATGCGGTGATCGGGGCTGACGGATCGCACTTTATAATACTGCTTTTTAAATATAATTTTGAGTAGTTATTGTATATATTTTAAATTATATCATTTAAATACCTAATTATAACTGCCTAATATTAGCCAATCATTTTTCTAACACTAATATTACTTACAGATAATTATTGGCTAAAAGCCAAGATGCCAGGTCACAACCCTATGTCAAATGAAAATTAAAAAAGAGGCACTTGCCGGCCTAGGCCGGCAACGAGGTACCTACTTCCCGGCCGCTTTTTAGGCACGTAACTACAACATTTTATTGTATGTTTGAGAAAAGATGCATTTAGACCAAACGAGCATTCGCTCATTCCATCCCTCACTCTACGAAATCAACGAATTTCGACGAATCACGTTTTGTGTAACGAACGAATTTCGTTTCGGAATAGAATGAGCGAATGCTCGTTTGGTCTAAATGCTCCTTTACAAGAGAGGCCTATGCTCAGCTGTGACCGATGACGATAAATGGCTGAAATAATCATGATAATTAATAAAGAGGTGCTCAGGTCTCTTGATTACGCAAATATATTCGTAATTATATCCGGAATATTATTTGAATAAATATCTTCATTAGGTATAGTCAATAAAATATGTGGTTTGCCACTTTTCGACCCCATACAATGGTTATACTCGTAAAGTCGAAAACATAAAGGTGCGTTCAAACTAAAAGAGCATTCGCTGTTCTAACCTCCCACTCTACGAAATTCGATCGGTAAACAAAACGTGATGGGTTGATTTCGTAGAACGGGCGCTAGAACAGCGAAGTTCTTTTGGTTTAAACGCACCTTAAGAAAAGTAGACCACGAAATTTTTACAAAATGCTATTATAATATGAACATACCGGCTCCAGTTCTACAGTCCCCATGGAGTTGTTGAGCGTCCACTGGAAGTTCTTTGGCGGCGGGTAGGCATCCACTTCGCACGTCACCCTCGCCGCTTCGTTCAACGCTGCACCGACTATAGCCGGCGCTCTTTTCTTGCAGACTGGTTTGTCTTAGAAAAAAAAAGTATGATTTCGGAAAGATTTCATAAATTCGCGTCTAATGTTCATACCTGTATGCTTAGCACCTGATTGGCGCGACAGTATCTCGCCGCGAGATAGTCTATCCGTCCCTCTTTTGTTAATATAGCTAGTGAAGGACGGGAGATCTATCTCGCGGCGACATACTGTCGCACCAATGATGTGCTAAGCCTGCTGGGATAACTCGGGGCATTTATAGAAAAGTGATGTAGCAAAATATTTTATCAACTAAAAATATATCGATGTTACTGTGCCTGTGAATGACAACATCAAAATGTTATACGGCATAAATAAATATTAGGTAAATACTTACTCTTCAATTAAAATAAAAAATAAATTGAAACGGGTAGTTACGCGTTTATTTTAAAATAGTTTTAAAAATATGCAATTAATATTAAAATATGAATATTTAAATTGTCATTTTTATTAAAATGACATCTGCATACAAGAGGTCCGATATCAGATAATATGACATCGAACCTCTGTACTGTAATCGAGAATGTTCAATAAGCACAACTTTTATTATAATTATATCGACATCTTTTTAATCGATATCAAATCCCTATAACTTGCCCCCATGCAGTTATCCCAGGTGTGAATTGTTCGTAGTGTGTAGTGCATTTGGTATTCCTGTCGACTAGAGGTAATTAGTAGTCTTACGCGTTTAGTCAGGATTGTAACGACAATTAAGCGCTCAATAAAAACTTGGTTTTGGTGTTAATTTTACTAACTTTAAGTGATAGTATAATGTGATATAATAAAACAACGCGCATCAAGCGTCATTTCCTAAAGATATCGTACTTAATTGTCGTTACGAACCTGATGGTGAGTAAGGTTTTTTAATGTCACGCTAATTAGGAATCCCTAAAAGTGAAATTTCCTTTAACGATACTTAGCGGCTTGCTAATAAAGGGGTCAGTCTATCAGTCAGTAATAAAGATGAAGCTTTTTGACGTTACTATAAACGTTTGAGATATCGTCGGAGCTAGTGCAATACAGCGTAACAAACTTAGATTATCGTATCGACGTATCTACTTAGCGTGTCAAATGAACTCAGTAAAATCTACTGAGTTGTCCGTCTTTAATCGCAACTTGCAGCTTTCGGGCGTCAAATTTTGAAAGTTGAAGTGAACAAAAAAATTAATAATGCCTCCTTAAGTAATATTAATTGCAACAACACAAAAAAAATATAAATACTCAAGGGCCTGGGACATATTTAAAATCATAGGCAAGTAACAAATTCAGTACAAAATCTGACACGCTCGGCCGCCATATAAATGAATTAACTTGTTTCTTCTATCCAAATCTAATTCTGTGGATTCCATAGAAGTATGTTTGAAATAAGAATCTTATTGACATGTGTTAGATACGCGATATTCCCGGCGATATGTGTTCTGAAATTTAAAATTGAGACTGTCAGTGTACACATAATGTACACTGTAAGTCTCAATATACGAGCCAACTTTGACACGTTTATGTGAAATATCTTGAGTTATGAGGGGGTCAAAAGCGGCACCAAATTGTTCGAGCACGTGCTGTGTTGGCGATTTGAACGATTAATCGTTTACATAAATATGTATTTTCAGTGTAAACAAAATTGAAACACTAAAAAGATGCCGCATAGCCCTAAAAATAAGAGATTGCATAATTATTTCCGAGACATTCAACAGGAGTCTGCTGGGATTCGGTCGAGAGGTTTAGCTATCAGCCGCAAAAGCTAGTATACATGGATTGGAATTCAGACTCGGATGTTGGTAAACTGGATAGTTTTTCTCAAAATCGTCAAATTAGAATAAGTATAATCTATAATTTTGAACTGTCTTAAGTTATATCATCATCAGCCTGTGTTATTCCACTGCTGGACGTAGGCCTCTCCTGGTAACTATGCGTATAGACGCATTAGGAGGTAAATGCCCATAATCTCCATGCTGGGCAAGCGGATTGGCGATCGCAGTAATGTGTCCACTATGATGACGCTGCTGCCCATCATCAATCTTTTATCAAATAATGGTCAGTGACACTTCAATCTCTTAGTCGACTTTTACGACACCCGCAGGAGGAGTTGGGGTGACGAATGTATTCCTACTGCCGTCACCACAGGGCAAAGTTTAAGTTGTGGCTTAAGTTACATAACGTCATCAAAATAGCGAACACATGCATCACCGTGCACCTGCGGAATGATAATTCTGACTCGGTATCAAATGTAACTTGTATGTCGTCAAATCAAACTCAAATTGGTACACGGAACAGCCATGTCAATTCACAGAGGATATTAATGATGAATATTAGTTACGCCAACTCGCTCCCAAAGCAACTTGGTCGTATTGACAATCAGGGTGTATCTCCACTGTATTGCTACTATTTGCAAGTCATGCGATGGGTGCATGTGCATTCAATTTGCTTGCAATGGCGTGTGAAGCCGTGAACTGTCTGTATGACAGCACTTGCGGGATTTACTGGCAAGATTGGCTTTGCGATTCCTTTTGATACATGAAAGCTACTTTGAAAATGCTCAATGGCTTAAGCAAAATATATTTCACCAATTTACATGTTCGAAAAGCCATACAATTAAGCTTTAAATTTAGAGAACGTGATGTTTTCTTTTAATAATTAATGATGCTTATTAAATTATTTGTCTGAGTACTCCAAAATTGCCTACTGAAGGGATTATAAACGCTGTAGAACAGAGGTGATAAAATATAATTTCCCTTGGGTCGTTAAATACTGTTTCTCGCAGTTTCAGTGGACTCCGCCTTAAATTATTTATCGTAATATTTTACTGTTGGGAGCTGCCTTTAATAAATATGGCTTAAAGTCCGTATTTTATTCATTGCCGTTGATATTGATAACGGGAATGGAAAGAGTTTTTGTCGTAAAAATATTGCTTTATAAAATATATGGTTACCTTTGAAATATATGCTCGTTAACTTTCAGAATGGATGATTTCGTGTTGCTGATATGATTTGAGAATTCATACATTGGAATGCATGCTAGAAATAAACGTTGCGTTTTGTAAAGGTAATTTGGATGAAAGAAAAATCGTTTTTTGTCATAGAGTAAAACTGTGAAATAAATAATATATAATACTACATGAAGTAATACTACAGGCAGGTATGAATGTTTATGGGGTGGGTGCCAAGCGACGATATAGGTATAATTAATTACAGATTAAACATAGGGACAGATACATTATTATACATTACGCACATAGATAAATGAATTATAACTACTTCAATATATTGAATAAGCCTGTTACCAAAAAATATTTTTTTATAAAATAAACACAAATATGCCCTCGCCAAGACTTATATCACGATATTTAGCTTTGTAGGCACTACTAGCAATGTAGAAGTTGCAGAACATTCTCAAAATTGCTGGAATATATTCGGAAATTTCCGAGAATTTTCATGAGAATTTAAGAGTAAATTCTCATTGAGAATGTTTCCATGAAAACTTATAAAAAAGTGTTATGAATAATATTGATCTCACAATTGAGATAACAAGGCATAAAATATACCTTAAAAAGCATGTTAGAGCAATAGTTTTAGCATGATTAGATTAATTGTAAAATTTAAATTGCCGAGAACATTTTCTATGCAAGCTTCGCAACTTATGAAACTTCTCCTCGGTACAATGCTAGGCACTACCGACAAGGCTACCGAGGCACTTAATTGTATGCAAGTTTGAGAAATAACTTTGCAGAATTGGATAAAGGTGCATTTAGACCAAACGATCATTCGCTCATTCTCCCACTCTACGCTACAAAATCAACGAATTTCGACGAATCACGTTTTGTGTAACGAACGAATTTCGTTAGGCTTAGCCTAGAACCTGTATAAATGTAATTTAAGGCCAACATTTTAAATGAAACCTCATTCCGTATGAAATACAGAAAGTGGGTTAAGGAGTTCTTATTAATAGCAATATATTGGTATTAGTCAAATAGCTTTAAATTAAACTGAATCATGAAATCTTATACTATCAAAGCATTGGAATAAAAAGCCTTAGTTTTGAACGTCCTCTCCTAAAGTGTTTCTGAATATGTGCATATATCAAATATATCAAACGCAATATCCAGATAAAGCATAAACCAGACGTTTCCATACATTCACAGAGGTCTAGCACAGAAACTTGTGAAATCGATCACAGTACCGGCATCTGGAGCCAGAACTCTCAATGGGGCAAAGTTAGCCCAGTTTAGTTCAGCGGTTAACTTTTCTCCAAACTTTTTTAGGATTCAAGTGAGTTAAATTTTGTTTCAGTTGAAAGGCAGTTCATTAAACTGGTTTTAAGCTGCACTTTACGAACATTTGCAAACATAGACATCATCAAATAGTTATGTACGAGTAATATGTTCATTTTAAACATTTTGAACGAGCAGGATGAACGATTTTGTTTATTCATTGTTTTAGTAGAAGTTTTAACTTACATACAAATAGTAGGGAATCCATAACGGATTCTCATTTCGTTTTTGTAATGGTTCGAGAGGACAGGCATGAAGTTCGAGGACATGAAGTGAGAGTTCGTAATGTATCTCTTATCTTTAAACAGAAATCGTGATGGGGTGAAATGAGGATCAAATCGTAAACGTTACTACGTGTGGTGACGGCTGTAAGAATATTTTTTGTCAACTGTTCGTCGTGGCGTAAGAGTCGTCTAAGGGATTTAAATATCACTGACCAATTATTATGTATCGAGGATTTATGATTTACTGCAGTATCATGGATCGTAGCAGTGGACTAATACATCGACGCTGGAAAGCAAACACGTAGTAACCAACACAAGGTCAAAATTTTTTTTATAGCACTTTCGGAATCTTCGATTTTTTTCGCGTCGATTGGTGCCATCCGCGTGCCGATATGATGAAAAACAAGGAAATTAGGAACTACAAATTTTCCCATTTTTCTTGAAATGTATTCTCCAAACACGTAGTAAGTAGCAAAAAAACCTCTGTTATTTAAATCAAAGCATTTACAGCACTTAAAACCGCCCGTTGTTCTGACGACGATGCTGGTTACTACGTGTTTGCCGCTCATAGATTTGAAAGTCTTGCAGTTACGCCATTTGGCAGGAAATAATATTTTGGCTAGCAGTATCAAATTAGAGAATCTTGTCTTTTACTGCGTTTACAAGGATCACGTAAAGCTAGCTACTTAATAATTACTTCACTTTTGTAGGGTGTAGGGGCTTAGATTCGCGCGCCTTAAAACGTTTTAACGTGGCAGTCGCCGCCATTGCGCATACGCTTACGACGTCACTCAGTGCGGTCCGCGGAGCGAAAGTGAGTCGAAGTGTTTGGAATTTTGAAACATTATAACGAGAATTTTGCCTAAAGTGATTACTGATTAAAATAAAAAAATTAAATCGGATAAACGCACGTATATTCATTAAATTTAACTTCATTCCGACGTTTCGAACACTTTATAGGGGTTCGTGGTCTGCGGGCGACTGACAATCGAGGAAATTTGATAGATCTACTTACATCAAAATAAGGATGATAAGTACAAAACTACCCACAAAGAATATACTAAACCACAGACATTTTAAGGGATGTAGATATTACAAATATTGCAAATGAAGCTAGTTATTCATTATAAGTATTTTCAAAATGAAGACAAAAACAAAATAAATAATCTACGCCGGTTCTATCCCTACACCTCTGACCTGAGAAGAAATCCCTTCTTTTGTATGATTGTATTGTTAGGAAGGTATCCCAATTTTTGGACCGGCAAGAAACTCAGCGGGACACATCTATTAAAAAAAACATTTGTAGTACTTCTTAAGATCCACATGCACTAAACCGAAACATACATATTATTTACATACATACGTATTTCTTATTTGTAAAAATTGCCTGTACTAAAAAGCTCAATACCGTCGTACCCATTAGTCACACGGTCTATGCGAGCCTGTCTGCTCCTTTATTAGATGAACTATAGGATCCCAAGCTGGTGATAGTGATAAGCTTGTTTCTATCCTATTAAAATTTGAATATTTCATTATCACAATGACCTCGCCAAGTGCGAGTCAGACTCGCGCGCGAAGGGTTCCGTACCATTATCATTAAAAAATACAGTTAAATCAACCTATCTCAAAAACTATAAGAGATAAATAAATAAATAAATAAATATCTTGAGACATCTTACACAAATCAACCTAGTCCCACGGTAAGCTCAATTAAGGCTTGTGTTGTGGGTACTAGGCGACGACATATATAATAGATAGATACGTATAGATACTTAGATACATACACAGCCATGACCAAGGAACAAACATTTGTGATAAATAAATACACAAAGAATGCCCTCGCCGGGATTCGAACCCGGAACCTCCAGCTTCGTAGGCAGGGTCCCTACCAACTAGGCTACAGAGGCTGACAAATACAGATAATTTAATCAAACTAAAAATCGTTGATAGAGTTTATTAATATGCAATATTTTTTTTTTAGAATTTTATAGCACGTAGTTTAAAAAATAGAGGGGGGGGACACATTTTTCAGACTTTGACAGCTGATATCTCAAAAACGGTGATATATAAACCTTTATATCATTTTTAAAGACCTTTCTATTGATACCTCACACGCTTATATACAACTAAAAAAAAAATTCTATCCCTCAGTTACATGTATGGAGGGCCCCAACCCCAATTATTTTTTTTACAATATAGTATCACAATTTTGTAGCGGTCCATAAAACACATATCATTACCAAATTTCATCACTGTAGCATTTATAGTTTCTGAGTAAATCGGCTGTGACAGACGGACAGACGGACATGACGAATCTATAAGGGTTCCGTTTTTGCCATTTTGGCTACGGAACCCTAATATTGTCTGTGGTTAAGTAAATTTTTCTTTGTGGGTAGTTTTTGTACTTATCTTTCTTATTTTGTTTGTTCGAAACATCGGGATTAAGTTCAATTTAATTAATATACTATCCGTTTCTATACTTTTATTTCATGAGCAATCATCTCAGTAACCGAAGAAAATACTAAAGTGATTAATTTTATTAACAATGTTAGTTTTTTATTTTTTTTATTTGGACGTATTCAAAGTAGGCTTTTCTTTTGTTAGTATAGGTATATTATACAAAGTTAACGTTGTGTTTATATTATAGTAATTAACTACATGATTATTAATGAAGATAACTGATGATATAGACTGCAGATATAGACTGAGCAAAAGTAGTATAAAGATAGAATGATATACTTTTTTAGTCGTTTCTTCTGTCCAGCGTGGACGTTTCTTTATTATTTAATAGGATCTCATTATGTTTTCTATATGTAGGAACCAAGTTCATATTGCGTTTATATTATTATAAATATTATAATAATTTATCTTCATGGTTATGAATAAATGATTCATACTTTAGATACAAGATAAACAACTAAAAAATGTTATCAGTCTCAAACGTGCTAGATAGAAGTACTTATAGATTTTTTAGTTGTTTATCTTGTTTAAACTGGGCTCAATTATGTTATACTTTGCTAAAACTATACATTTTATAAAAGTCTAATTATGATTTTTCAAGATAAAGGTATACTTATACGTTTCGTTTTTAATTTAATTATTTCATTTTTGATTATTACACTTCAAGTGGTATGATTTTCATATTTAATTCCTTTAAGTCTCTTCTCATTTTTAACGAAACATTTGAAAAGTCGTGTGTTTTGTTTCGCGATTCCATTAAAGTCACTTTAAAAGTCGTCCTAAAAATGTTGGCAATACATTTAATGCATTTGAAAATACTTACAATACGAAAACAAATAGTGTTACAGCACTGGGCTCATTGAAATTATCTAAAGCATGTGGTTTAACACTTTATTACCGTTACTTTTAGTAAACTTAAAGTGGGTTACTGCGTTTTTGCTATCCACAAAAACGATAGAAAAATGCTATTTCATACATTTGTTGTCGTCGGTTACTACGTGTGTGCTAACTGTAAAAAAACAACCAAAACGTAGTAACCCACATAACTCCACTTGTAATAACTTATGGTGAAATTTATTTAAATGAAATTAAAGACAAAAAAAATGTGGATATTGTGTCCAATTTTTAATAAGATGTGTCCATAAATACGAAAGTTATGATTTTTTTTTCAAAACTCGGGAGGTTTTTCGGCTCTGGTGAACAATTTCATTTTTGTGGGTTACTACGTGTTTGCTTTTCGCCGTCTGATGATAATGTGAGTGTTTTTTGTAAAGAAACATCATACTTTAACATTATTCTGTATAATTATAGCCTTATATTGATATGATTGTATGCATTTAGCCTAAACTCTCTGGTTCTTGTCTGTGGTCATGGTAACTTTTTAAAAAGTACTGTCAGATTCTAGTTTTGGAGGGATTGCACAAAAGCCATTGTTAGTAGTTATACTCAAGACAATTTATGTTTATTGATATTAAACAAGAAACCCGAGACTTTTTGGTTTGATTTATCTATTGTGTACATGTGTAATGAACAGAGATCGGACAAGTGTGCGTCATTGTTAGCAATAATATGGACATAACGCCAAAGTTGATTGAATGAATAATTAAACGAATAATTTCTTGAAAATTGATTTCTAAACATTAAGGTGACTATTTACAAAGAAATATTCACCTTAATGTTTTGTTATTTTAACTATGAAATAGTTACCAGTGTAAAAAAGGTAATTTTCTGAAAATGTTTAGGTAATTGATTAATTGTTCAATCAACTTTGGAGTCATATCCATATTATTGCGAACAATGACGCACATTTGTCCGATCTCTGGTAATGATTGTTACATAACCTTCTTACAATCTATAAACAGTAACTTACATATGACCTGTAAGGTGACAGGCGCAGAGCGTCCGTCGCCCTCGACGTTGGACGCGGTGCACACGTATTTCCCGGCGTTCTCTCTAGAGACCCCCTGCAGGGCGAGATGGGCTTGCCCGGCTATCACACCTGCCCTTTGGTTGTGCGTCATAATTTGACCCTTAAAAAAAAACATGATTTTTATTTCGTTATTCATAATGGTGAATAAATAAATAGTCATGAGCAGTCCAACACAAGTCAACAGTCAGGGTACAATAAGCAGCTGTGCCGTGGTTAAAAAGTGACGATTTATATTTAATAGACCGAAAGCAAAAACAAATACATACTTTCGAAATACCCATGACTAAGGAAAATAAATAATTTGTAGTAAAAAGACAAACATATTAGGATTTGAATCCGTTTTATGAGCAGGGTCAATTGCCTTGGCCACGGAGGTCACGATTGAAACGCGCTATAATAACGCTCACAATATATCTCACACTTCAATTTAAACTTTTTTCATAGTCGACCTGACAAGCAAAATTTATCTGGTTTTCACCCTAAAAGTTTTTGTCAAACTATCTCGGGTGCAATGGGTCACTTACAACCCTAGTTTAGGAAACTACTATTATGTACTCACATTATGTTCCCATACAACTTTGTAAGCTTGTGGATGAGCTCGTACTGTACAATCAAAATATACGTCGTCTCCCTCTTCTATGTCGTTAGGGTTCAGTTTAGAACCCAATTGTAGGGACACTATAGGCATATCTGTAAAGAATAATATAATTAATAATTATCTAAAATGTGGCTCACTAATGCAAACATAAAAAATGTAACATAAAGGTTAGGTAAAATGTCATATCCTGTTATGTTTTTTTTCTGACTAACCTAAATCCTAAAAGTGAAAGCGCATTTTAAATTTCTACACTGATGTGCTTGTGTGAAATGCCCACAATTATAATCATTTTAATATCAGTATGCTAAATGGCTTGATAATTGTGTTCTTTTCGTTTTTTAATTATTGATGAACAATTAATATAAAAATACATCAAATTAAAAGTATTATGATTTAGTTATCGACTATAATTGACAGCTGATCGCAGTGTTTACAGGTAGCTCATAAATAATACCTATTCAACTTTTTTTTAATAAAGCGCGAATTAAATTCGACATCTTTTCAAATATAAATGCTTCAAACCACTTAATCCGTCGCCAAGTTGTCTAACCTTCAAACAAATTGTACGGTATAACCGTATAATATTATGGCTTATAGCACGCAACACTTAAAAGCAAATGGGGTACCTACGTAGTTCCTACCTAGGTAGATATACATGTTTTAACTTGGTCTGCCATTGCAAACTAAATTATGTTCATATGGAAATTTTAAGACCAGGTACTAAGTGTGTTTGGCTGATAAGGACATTATTATCGTATATCTGTCATAGTAAAAGGCGTAGAAAGTAGAGGATTAAATAATACAATATATTTTAATTCATTTATATTTGATGTATTAAATAATAGAGAGGTTTAATCTTTATATAAATTTTCACATACATAAAAGTACCTGAATATTAATAAGTAGGTAGGTACCTTGCTCAGCTTGCGTGTTATTATTGCTGTTCTGAACTAAGTATATTATGAAATGGCCTTAGTCAAAGTGAGGTCATACAAAATCAGATAGCAATGATGCATAATTTCTTCTGATACTTTAATCAAACGTTCAGACATCGCAACGTCTATAATAGCCAAAGTAACTAATAAGTATCAATTTACTGTCAAATATATTCCGTCGCACGATTACTTTTCATTACGAAATCCTGATAAACGATTCATCTACATTTTTTTAGAACGCGTATTGACGTAACTAAGCTCAACGAGATGATACGTAGGTTGCCCTGAAAGTTTCGGGAATCGGAAAAAAATACGCATTTTAATGAAATAAAAGTACTTTTATTGTTTTTCAAAGTATTCTCCTTTGTGTTTAATACACTTTTTCATTCTCTGAAACCAGTTTTTAAAACAGTTATTGAAGTCTGAAGTGGGGGTTGACAAAATGGCCATTTTATAAGCGTCGACTGCTTCTTCCGCGGTCTGAAAACGCTGACCACGCAACCGATTCTTTATTTTCGGGAAAGTAAAAAAATCGTTGGGACTTAGGTCGGGGCTGTACGGAGGATGGTCCAGTAATTCGACGTTTTCGCCCTTCAGATAGTCGTCTGTTTTCTGAGCGGTGTGTGGGCTGGCATTATCATGGTGTAGTATAATACGGCGGTTAGGGTTAGTTTTTCGCAGTTCAGCAAAAACAATCGGTAAACAAAC
>JALPQI010006127.1:0-49434 GCA_025490895.1 Thaumatotibia leucotreta
AAAACAGGAAAAACGATATGCAATTGTAAGGCTGCGGCTCCATTGAGGCGGAAAAGAGCGGAGATGTGCAAAATTGACCAATTACATTCTTCAAATTCAAAATTCGAAACACATGCGGTCTCATTGGCCAATTTCGCACATCTCCGCTCCTCTCCGACTCAATGGAGCCGCAGCCTAAGAAGAGCAGCAGGCTGCCCAGAGAGGAAAATATACTTGTAGAGTCCAGAACCAACGTGTGATGACTAAAAGAGCGATAACTGCTAGTACTCGGGCACGGCTCTCAGGATTCTGTCTATACGGCGCGAGCCAGGTAAGACCATGAGGAGATGGAGGGTTATGTCCTTCTCTTACGATACTCCGCGCTATGAGTACTCTCATAAAGCTACTTCCGCATTGCCACACACACAGGAGGAATTTCACTCCGCATCTTCTTATCTTAGAAGTACATGCCGTGTTGATCGAAAGCAGCTGCGCGAATACCACTCACCGGAGTATAACATACCTTGATTGCGAACGGTCAAAGCGCGCACCTTAAATGTTTCCGATGTTTTTTATAGTCTTCGATATAGCATTTTCCTCGATTCGTTTGGCAGAAACAGAAACTGTCCAAGATTGTATCATGTTTTATTATCCGTTTAGCCGCGTGGCAGCCCGGTCGGACCGCAACCTGATGACGGCGTCGAACCTGGCGGTGTGCTTCGGGCCCACGCTGCTGCGCGCGCCACGCGAGTCCGTGGCCGCCATCTTGGACCTCAAGTTCTACAACGTGCTGGTCGAGACCCTTCTAGAACACGCCGACCAGCTGCTCGACTCCGCGCAGCTGCCCAAGCCCAAGCAGAACGGCCTCAGGTCAGTACCGCCGGCCGCCATCTTGGACCTCAAGTTCTACAACGTGCTGGTCGAGACCCTGCTAGAACACGCCGACCAGCTGCTCGACTCCGCGCAGCTGCCCAAGCCCAAGCAGAACGGCCTCAGGTCAGTCTTTTCCACACTTTACTTCCGAATCCGTCGTAATATTTTTTATGGTTATCTATTACATTCCTATCATTAGGTCATCCAGGATCACAGGCGAGTCCATACACCAAAATACTAGTATGGAACATTTTCTTTTTACATGGCTTTTTTATGTCTTATGTAGACATAAGCCCGTAAAAATGCAGTGCTCTTACAGGGTTTGTGGAAAACGGACTATTATTTTTAGCCATAAGACCTATTGTATACTAGGGCTCCCGATATACGTACTATTCGCCGAACCGTAGCTCCGTGTTCTTAACCCCGGCGGTACTAAGATCACGAATTTCACAGTCACGCCGAGATACGTACCCGAATCTTTGTTTGTATACGTATCTACGAATCTTGGCTTCGTTCTGGCAACGACTGCTCGTGGCATGGATCCGGCCGAACCAATTATTATGCAAACAAATAAGGCCTATTATTGAATAATAGCTTGTTTTTAAAGTACGTATTGAGTATTATACTCTGAATCGGGACGAACGGTATTTTATTGATTAGACTTGCACTTTTCGTATCGACTTATGTTATAGAATAACGTGGTAGGTACTGTGTTCTATATAACAAGCGACGGTGTTATTTATGGATTAGAATTTATATTGTGAATTTGAATCACCAGATAGAAAAATTAAAAAAGAATGTTAAAAATATTTGGCCAAATTGCTATACATAAAAGATAATACAGTCGTTCATTTAAGTCTATTACCTGACAGGGCGGCCCTTTTGTAGATAAGACCTATACTAAGAATTTGCACACGCAAAGTAGCTAACAATAGTTTGTCTGCGATGTAATTGACCACACGTGGTAATTTTACTGATAAATATGTTAACTTGGGCTTTACCTGGTACCTACACCTTTTGTTTGTGAAGTTGAATGAAATAGCCGCATCTTAGTTTTGATATAGATAAGCGGGGATGTTTTAGTAAATTTTAAAAGGGCAATTTCGGGTTTTGGTTTTATACGTGTTTAGTCACTAATAAGATTGCAGACCGGACAGACTTAGCGAGAGTTTAGTCGAATTTAAATTAATTGTTTTTTTATTATTTTTACTGTTACTGTTAGTGAGAAGATAGCGTTTTTAAAGTGTATTAATAATGAAAATCAGTTGGGTGTGGAGTTATGCCACCAGGGTCGGTGACACGGCTTTATGCACTTTGTGCAATGATCGTACGAACAATGAGTTTTCGTGTCGTGGTGGTACAACAGGATCGATAGGAAAGCATTTGAAAGCGGTGCACCTAAAATCTCCCGTCATCGTCACGACATCCAATGAGTTAGTATATTGTATTTTTTAATTATATTGCTTTTTAATATCCTTTTATATTTTAAAATTTCCTTATTTTGTAGGAAATTACGCTTTAAATTTGTATATTTATGACGCATTTATTTTGTTCCTGAGTTATGGGTTTCCTAGTATAGATTAATCGTTGTCTGGTACCCTCAATATTGATTTATGTATTTATTTATATCAACTTTATTACACGAAAGAAAAACTTAAATTATGATATTTAGAACTAAGAAAAAATATTTACTCCGCACTGTGTTATGTATTTTTTAACTTCCGTTCACATCTCATTATTAAATTAGGTAATTAATACATGACAATGTGTCAGTTTTTATTAATATTGAACTCAGAAAATATCTATATTTTATAATTCTGCCCTCCTTACCTTAAAAAGTAAAATATTAATATGTAAAATTTAATCTCAGTACGTATACACGTTATCATACTGAAATTAAGTACAACTAAGTTATCGCACTTTATGTTAGAAAGGCAATTAGGTAACCACTAAATTAGATTTACAAATATCACGGAACATTCTCATCCGTTTTCCTTAGTCCTTAAAGACAACGCATCGAATCGTCACTCAACAACGCGGGCGGAACGGATCTGCGTGTAATTAAGATACGTATCCCCGTGTACACGTGTATACGTAACTTTATTGATACGTAGCCGTGTAACACGCAGGAAACGGGCCTTAAAACCGTGGCCGTGTAACACGGCAACGGGGATCCGGCTACGGTTACACGAATCACGGTCACGACCACGAGCCCTATTGTATACCCACAAAAGCAATGAATAAATGAATGAATGACAATCGATTCAATTCGAATGGTCCAAATACAGGAAATGTACAAATACTCAGAAATAAATTAACTTTTTCTATGCATGTGGAAAAAAGCGAAATTTTTTTTTCTACCATAAATTTAGGGTCCCTAAATAAATGATCCAAATACTTATACATTCGATGGACGGCGAATACCTCCTTTGCTTTGAATATCTCTTTTGTCCTGATTTCCGACCTTTTTACCATTTTGTGCACCTCGCGGCCGCTCGACTCGACACAATACAGTTCTCGCGAGGTAATGGCGCGGAATGAAAGGTCGTCCCGTTCATTGATAGGACCTTATATTAATGTACTCGGTTTTTTGCGGAGGTCCCAAATATGCAGCTTAAAGGGCCTCTGCGGCCGCTGCGGGGATTAACGTTATTTGTCCTCTCTTTTTAAAGAGACGTGGGTTTACCTGAATAAAATATTGAACATGTTTGTAGGGAACTATGCCTAGCCATTTTTTATAAAAAAAATAGTTACCAGTAAAAGTAATGAGTAGCATTGAAATCCGCAACGTGGAGAGTGTCAACACAAAATTATCAGTTTTTGATGTTCACAGTAGGGCCAAAAGCTTGTGTCTTGTAATACCAGCGGAAGTCCTTATTTAATGAACGGTGTTAATAAGAAACTTCCACTAAACTTGTATTACAAGTTACAAGCGTTTGAGAAGCGGGCCCCTGGTTATGAACGACTAAAATAACTTTTAGACGTCATATTTGCTCCATTTAGTAGACTTGGTAGCGACGACGACGATATGTGTATAATTCACGCCATCGACATGACTACTTATGATTTTGTTGAATTATGTGTCGACCTACCTCGAGTGAGATCTACTTCTCACATTACTTTCAAAGACGTATTTTTTTACCGACTATTAGAAAAGTCTGTTCGATAAGTTGGGTTACAGTTTTCAAAGGTTCTAATACTTTCAAGAACATACTAGTGTCACCGATGAATCGATTATTCAATAATCATTAATTATGCATTTGTTGACCGTTCTTGAACTGTAAACACCAAGATATGAATCACATACTTAGTTGTTCACATTTCCAGTACATAGATTTATTCTAATATCCGTTCCTCTCAATACGAAGGAAGCAGCCGTTAATCAACTCCGGTCCGCGTATTGTCTAACTTGTCAACAAGGCGACATACTTACTCGTACTTATGCTTATGTCTTACGACTTGCTCCACAGCGCGGTACAATCGCCAACAAACTGTACTGACCACTCGACACCCTTATTACAAAACGCATACAGACCACAAATGTTCAACAAACTGTGTTGGCGGTGGTACACAGGTCGCGCACTCGTGATTTCACCTATTTAAATCCATCCATTGATAAGCCATAAAGGTCCGGAAACGGAATACAAACGAGGTTAAACTACCCCTTGCGTCACGCTCTGTTTCCTGAGGAGATAGTGTGGGGAGGGTGGGGGCGAGTGCAGGGGGGAGGGGGTGAGGAGGGGGCACACCTGCGCGCGCGCGCCAGGTGCACTGCTCGCGGGTGCGCTCTTTATGCACTCCGTATGGGTTCACTTGCATCTTGCACTGTAGGGGAATGAATTGATTCAGGCAGGACTTATGATCAGTGCTTCAAGAAATATATCGACATTTGTTTGCGGTCAATGCCGTATATTGTTTTTTGGAGCATTTTCATCAACATCAATACTTTAGCCATGATACTGGTAATATTTTTTTATTTAGATTTATTTACGAATTTCTACTCAGAATCACAAGTTCGATCGCTTTGTGAAAAAAGACCCTAATTCCTCTTTCCATTCCATAGTGAAGTGTAAGATACCGCTTCCAACATATACATAATAGGGCACAGCACTATGCTTCATTATCCACCGCGGAAACAATCCCGACACACTGCTACAGGCCTTCTCTGGTGGCTAGTGACTCTCTCGTGTGACCGACATTGATCACGTTACATTCTCGTAATATTAGGTAGGAGTAGATACTTCTTATTTGTACGTATCCTTATAATAGCCGGGATGGAGAGACCGCGCGTTACTTTAAACGCCACGTCAAAATATCGTACCGGTGTAAGACAAATGTACCAATGCCTGATACCTTAGTGCGTAATAGATAACATTTATCTGTGGTTTCTATTTAAAATTATACAAGAATTGAAAGGCTCATGTGTATGTATCTAACGCATTAGGTTCGCGACGAACACTCTTACGTTTATCTTAACAAAAAACATTAAATTTGTTCAAGAAAATTTAACCGGGTAGTAAAAGTTTATGAAACAGAAAGGGAACGATTCATTAGAATATGATAATAATTATGAATCGGTCTGGTCAAAGGACTCGGCTACTCTGCGGAACAGCTGCTCTCATTAGATACGAACAAAGGAAACATCCTTCCAAATATGGAACCTGCGAAACGTGTCGGCATCACACGTCCCCCGCCCTAGCGTGGGCTGCCACCTGGCCTTACATATAAAAGTGTTTAATTCGTGATTAATAAGTAACCCATCTATCAACTATGTATTGAATTATATAACTTTAGAGACTGTTTTATAATTGGCGTACGTTTTAGATAACATTGCATAGTTAGATACAGTGAGACAAGATGCAGACGAGTGGTTTACTTACTAATTTCGTACCTTAAGGCACTGGTCTCACCGCGGGCTACTAAGTTATGATTATGAACTATCGGCTATAAACACGAACAAAATATACACACTCCCGTCTAAATAAAAGAGACACGGCGATACTCGCCCAGCTATCAGCTATCACCGCCGGGCGAGTATCGCCGTGTCTCTTTTATTTACGTGCGTATCTTTTGTTCGTGTTTATAGCCCATAGTTCATAGCTTAGTAGCTCGCAGTGAGACCAGTGCCTTAACTTACAAGCATACCTAAATAAAGTCGAAATATAGTAGACAACTTGTTTTTGTTAATATGTTAAATGCTGTCTTGGTTTAAGGCAGTTTTAACTAATTTAATATGGGTATATTTACATTATCATGTAGGTAAATAATCAATCGGCATTAGTGTGTTTGGTATCGTAATTAGCATTGATTCAAGTCCAAATACATATTAGTATGGAGTAAGTTACCATTAGGGAATAATCCCCGTACTGTGTTGGGGTTACCGGTAACATACGTGGTCGCGGCCACACGTGTCGGGCGCCCCGCGACCCGCGAGCGCAGCCTCCGCCACGCGCCGGCGCCTGCCGCTTGCTATCGTTCTAATATATCGCGGTACGCTACCTGAGGAAATGACCCGCTGCCATATGGCGCCGTCGAAACTCATTAAGCTGATCACCTTAACCTTCCATCTGTTCCACTGGTCAAACATTACAGCTACACTAATTCCGAGTTTCTGATCAGAAAAAAAATAGAAACCCTCCTCAGGCCAACGGACTTTTAAGCCTATAAATTAATCATTTTGATATTCATGTATTGTACTATCACCGACACTACTATACTCTGCTTGGTTAGGTATTTAAAAAAAGGTAAACAATCTTGCAGTATCTTTTTATTGAAAAATGTATTTAAAAATCCAAACTAGGTACTTAATGAATCAAAACACTGTATTTCCTTGTTATATTATGTATATTTGCTAATACCTATTTTCTATTCGTAGTTTTCAATAAAAAGATACTGCAAGATTGTTTAACTTTTTTTAAATACCTAACCAAACAGAGTATAACTATAGGTACATCGGTAGACTTTTTGCCATTTGTAATAAGGTCCACCGATGTTTAGTTAACAGGGTTACTTTTTCGTGCCAAGTTTACTGCGACAAAATCTTGCATTAAATACAATTATTATCACTAACTTGATGATGATTGTAATGTGTAAAAATAATTACCTTTGAGTTTCCTCGCTATAGTGAGGGGAAAAGTTTTATGTTACACACGGGTGTAAATGCATTTTACTTCTCGTATGTTAAAATTAAAACACTCGCTACGCTCAGGATTATATTTTAGAACCTATTTCAACTATTGAATCCTTTCGCTTGCTCGTTTTTCAATTTCATACTCGCGGGTAAAATACAACTTTGCAGCCTTGTATAACAAATAACTATTTCAAAATCGTTAAATACCTCAACAAATTGCTCGTTTAAAACAGTTTAAAGTAAAAAAAATGGGTTTTGACCTTGATACCTGTACACTGACTCCACGTTTCTATTGTGGTTTGGTTTTGTTAAGAACAAAAAGCCCCATTTTTTCCATTGGATAAAAATGTTAAAGAGAACATAACGTTAAGCAAATAAATGCAGGAATGTATACAAAACAATGAACTTTTTAATGACAGTTCTCAGAAAATCCAGTTCAAGTGTGGGACAGAAGTGATAAGCGGATCCGTGTGAAAAAATTAACATTAGTTATCGCTAAATTATGCTTGTGTTGTGTCTACTGTCAACGGACGGATTAAATGCGGACAGAACTGACGAGAAAATACTCATTGCCCGCTTCACAAAACCACATGGAATTCTTAAATTTATGTAGATAACATCTTGTGCGACATCGGAGTCGGACCTCATCATCATCTAGATCCGCATAGATCGTCTATCGGACTGGTTGTGACCAGCTACAGTAAAGAAATTTCACTAAGTAGGAAACATTTTCTTTTTTTCGGGTGAAATTTGGATCAATAGGCTGACTAACCAGCTTTGGCATTGTTCGTATAAAGATCTTTTCAAGTAACACGGCGCTCATTAAACATAAGAGGCTTTTGTTTAATTCGTGGAAGTTGCAATGTGTAGGTACCACTATAGCGGGTCGATGTAGGTGCAGCACTCTCGGGAGCCCCAGGGCCCAGCGGTGTTATCTGCGCCGAGGTAGCCGGTCGAGTCCCGGTGCCGGTGCCGGGGACTCCGCGGTCATTAGGCCTTTTGTTCATTTCGGGGAACGCGCTCATTACCCTGCACTCGAACCCGGGTGCCGGACCACCAGCGAAGCCTATTGTAAAAAGGAATACACGCATTTTCTGTCATTAACAGCATGCATTATTCTTGTCTTGAGATTACAAAAAGATTTCGTTTGATTCATCTTCACTTCAACAGGAATTTAATCGGACGTTTTTGATATTGAAAATCAATACAACTAAGTAACAATTGTCAGCAACATTAAAATTTATTGCAAAGCAATATTATAGCCGCTACAATCTTGGAAAACATAATACGTTCAAAAGAGCCAATCGTGACAGTTTACCCTGTTTCGGTATTTCATGCTATTGGCAACATGTTGCTTTTAAGATGACTATTATTAAACTTTGAATACGAACTAAATTGTTGTCTTGTGTTGAGAGTTACTCCGCTTTGCAGCTGTCGCTTGTTTTTCTGTCGCGTGCAGAGTGAGCCGCTACAAACAATGACCGAGTGGCGGGTCATCTCTCACGTGAACCGATTTTGGTGCGCTCCCCGATTACGTTTTCTGGTTGGGATCTCATGGTTCATGTTACACTGGTTGTCGCGGCGCGGTCGGTGTAGGAATACGCGTCCATGTGCGCGCCCGCGGCGGCCTAATTGCCGGCAGGTACAGGTAGGCCTCCGCCGCACAATCACTCCGACGACTCCCCATCTCTCCAACCTCAGTTATTCGGTCATTCGTTCCAGCGTCAGACTACTTGCGCCTTATTTGCGACCCAGTAAAGCTCAGGCTCCCCGCATCGACCGCATTAACCGCGGTGCACGGTTCGCCGTATGCAACTGCATTCAATTTCAATAACGGAAACGTGTCAATACGCACCATAAAAGATTTACTGCGCTCTGCAACATTTGCAAAATGCGTTATAAATTGCCGTCCTGATTTTTTTGGAGCTTGTAAATAAAATCGTAAGCTCTTTTTTGCCAGCACGCCTAATCGGGGGCCATTTGAACCGTTGGTAATTTGAAACGGACTCAGTGCTTCACAAAATGGAAAAGACAATAGCGACTTACAAAACAAATAAACATTGGGTCAATGCATGCTAGGCTCTTTGTGAGATAGTATTGAGAGATAACATAGATAAGCGTAATTTTTTACGGTTTTTCTGGACGCTTCGAAGTGTTGGAATTGTCCCTCGTGAACAAAAGCCTGACTTGCAGACAGCGCTTCGCCAATCCCTGCTGCGCGATAACAATGGGAAATGCTATCTGCAGTACGGTATCATAAAACATTTGATTCTCGACTGTGAGTTCTTCATTCTCTCAATTCGTTTAAGATATGATTCATGGTAGAGCAAGCTTGTACTAGTTTGTCCTAAGAAAAGTGTTGAAGAGTTCTTCAATAGCGCACAGACAGTTCAATTGTGATCGGCGAACCACACGCAGCCAGGCCTTGGGGAGTCGCTGCAGTCTTTGTTCCCGCCGCGGCGTGGCCTTGCGCGAGACATGTTTAATTATCCTTTTAATGCTTTAAGAACTTTTATTATTATATGTTACTTGCAGTTCAAAATTACGGTTGTCTTTTCGGAACATTTTAATTGATGCAGTTATTGCCCATAAACTCGGTAAATTTATGGACTAATCTCAAGTCCCGGTCCGCTTTGGGCTAGTGCACTTTTCGTATTGAATAGCAACGTTGCCTAGGTAAAGGTAGTCTATCTATATCATTTTTCAAACTTGTTCGTGTAGGTAAGATGTTCTTGTTACTCTGCAAGTCCTTACTATCCTCCCGCCACCCAAACAATACAAATTTGCCAGTGAATGTTGTGTCAATAGTGAAGGAAATAGAATATAATTTATTTTGTTTGATAGGCCTTGGGGCGGCTAGAGGCTATGATAGATAAAGCAGAATTTATAAAAATGTGTGCTCGCCGAATCGATCACACTCGCAGTTGTACCTATTTAATTTAAAAAAAATATGTCCCAAAAATGTTGGCCCCTTCTCGAGCATGCAACAGACAAAGAAATCCTGCAGCGGCCTCTTGGTTTATCCTATATTGGAAAGTAGGTTTTAAATTGCGCAAATTATCTTCAAGTTGCGCGCATAATGTGCCGAAGCCTTACGAGATAAGAATGCGCGGCAGCTGCGCGCCGGAATGCGCACCTGCCTGCGCCGGCGCATCTGCCGCCTCTCTCCTGCCTGCGCCGCTCTCTCGACGACTCGGCGGCCCTAGCACATCTCGTGCTTGATACCAACTCGCGGCTACCTGTCTCTTGCTAACCAATACTATGAAAATGAGACGGTGGGCCGCCGCGAGTTGCTGTCAAACAGAAGATGTGCGAGCGCGCTGGACTTCAGACCCACTAACGCGAACTTCGTAAATTTCGAGGATTTATCTCTGTCACTCTAACTAAGGCGTCATTAGAGTGACGGAGACAATTAAATCCTCAAAATTTGCGGATTTCGAAGTTCGTAGTAAGGCTGCAGATTTCAGTCACATATTACCAAAGAAAAACAATTATGGCACGGCTCGCATTTGAAGATCGGATTGTCGCAATGAAACGGTATTTCCGGTCGTATCAGTTTCACTAATGAGTGCACCTCGCGTATAAAAAGGATAACTGGCTAACTGCCCAGGTTTGTTTTAGTATCGTTCAAATTATTGAGATTCCTTTGAAGTCCTTTGTACACAGGATCTAAAGAAAGGAATCTGGAGTATTTCTACTAACCCATATAATTATAGAATACTTACTGGTGCTGAGCGTAACCATTACATTAATTTAAATTTTTCTCTCTGGTAAAAGAAATATTCAAATACCTCTACCATCATCAGTGGCAGAATAATTGATCTAATAGAGCTTCGGGGTTCGGGCCAAAACACAGGTACACAAGATGTACCTAACGGAAAAACATTATCCCAATAAAAATAAATGCACTGAAGATGCCCACTACACATTTTTGTTACGTCCTGGACCTATATACAGAGTGTTCGTTTCGATAAATTAGACAGGTTACTTGGGCCATTAATAGAAGTTGTCTGGTACATCGGCTTTTGGAAAACTCGATTTTTTTGTTGTCATACATAAATGAAATAGTAAGTGTGAGAGAACCTTAAGAATAAAATAAAAGTTAAGAAATTTTTTTTTGGTGATTTTTTGGTTATCACAGTAGTAAAAGTTGCTCAGCATGACCATCCCTAGTACCCTGTTCACTCCTGCTCATAACTCAAGAATCTCCCTGTATATATTTATTTTTAATTCCAATCACGAGTGCAGATAGAGTAAACCAACTAACCCCTAACATATAATATACTCGTAACAGTTGAAAAGTGGCAGATAGTGGGATAGCAGTACAAAATTAATGAATATTTGCCACTCCACTGCGTCAATGCGTGGCTCGAGGATTACTCAGATGCATTTCTACGTAAATATCGACCCGATAAGCCCAGACCGGTGTTTAATAACAGTCGATGCGCGATAAACACATCGTTCCGATCACCGAATCCTGTTTACATCTGACAGCGAGCCTCGTCGGTGCTGAATGCCCTCTCGAAGCGTCTGAAGCATCCAGAGCCGTTAACAGACTCCGGAACAGTTGTTTGAAAGATGCTGATGGAAAAAATATCTTTTGTCAATTATATCGACGGAGGGTGCGCAAGAAAGACGAGTTTTTGCGCTGACACCTGGCCACGGGACGGGCGCACGATTATCTTACTTATGTGTTTAGATACAAAGGTTATTGTCCTTTGAAAACGAGTGCAAGCTGTAGACTGTTATTTTTATCTGCCACTTTCCAGAATCATACGGTCGCGGACATATGTCTTCTGATGGGTTGTTGGGCCCTCGAAGTCGATTTATGTTTTGAATGAGGATAATATTTATTAAAGCCTTCGTCCTCGGTTGTTTGCGTTTACACAGCCATCAATTTTTTACTCATCAGATCACGGACGAATTAGGCAGCGTCACGTCTCCCCTAACATTGGCCATGCAGCGTATATTTTACTACATCTATGCAGTCTATAAAATGCTATTGAGTACCAGAATTAAGACACAATTTAACACAGTATAAAAAATATTTATCACTTTAGTTTTCATAGTTTTGTGATTCGTTACATACCTTCCAAAAAAGGTTGCTTGTGTAGGCAGGCGGCAGGCAATATTTATATCAGGAATGTATTATAAACAAGCAAAGAGTACAAGAGTCTGAAGGTTCAGTTTTTGTTGATAAGAGATAAGTAGGTACAACCCCGTCGAACAGACCGGTAAGGACAACGCTAATTAAGTAATTACTCCAATGTATTGATTGATACCGTATACTTCGGAGAATGAGATCAATTGTCGGAATAAACGCCGCACAGGAGACAAACCACACAGTTGTGAACCTTATCTCAACACGATAAGGATCGCATTGGCGCGTCATGTCGGATCGTCGGCTGACTACAATCGCGACTCGAATATACAATCGAAGAGTTCGGATTCTGACAGAAGTGTAATTACTTAATTGCTAGTCTGATACCTAGTACCGTAGCTGCATATGTCAAGGTTGCATAATCTAGATATCGGTCATTTTGTTTTATTGACGTCGGTGCCACCCTTGACAGAAAAAGTGGGAGTTATAAGTTGTCTGACTGTACGTTTTAGCACCTATCGTATACTTAGACTGTAGGTAGTATAGGTACCTCACAAACTGACGAATTTGAATGTCTTGTTATGAAATGATGAGTATGAATTCTTCAAGATATTCAGCTTACATTGGTACTATTGTCATAGAATTTCAGATAAACTGTCCAGAGATTTTCTAAAGTCATAGTCACATATTTACTAATAGTATATGTTTTGTATCAATCGTAGTCCGCGTTCAAGTAAGGTAAGTGCAGAAACCGGTCCAAACGAGAGCTCATTTAGGAACGCTGGTAAGATTCTACGCAGTCGGGTCCGTCCCAGCTTTTATCTCGTCGTACCTGAATCCTTGCCCCTGAATACCTGAAGGCTGGTGTCCGAAGCCCCGCGTGTCAGGCAGGTGGCAGGTGCCACGTGCGCCCCCCCTCCCCCTTCACCCCCCCCGCCCGCCGGCACACCGGCCCGCGCGCGCCAATCACGGCGCGCCCTGCTCGCATATAAACCGCGCGTCGAGCCCCGAGCGGCCAGTCTTCAACCCCCTGTTGATCGCGCGCCACCCTGTCAGCTACCACCGTTGTAGCATCGGCTGTGACAAGTTTGAACTTTACGTATTGTGTTGTGAGTGAATTAGTGCCATCATGATTATCTGCCTGTCTGGATTCGTTATCGCTGGGTAGGTGTTCCGTGTTATTTATCTAGTAGTCTGAGGCTCTGAGCACTATGTAAACAAAAATCAGCTGTGTTTGTTGACATTCGGAGACATTATCTCTTATGTGCAACAAATTATAATTATGTAGTTATTTATTACTATATTTATACTACAAACACTTATACAACAATGCCTAAATGTCGATGGAGCTTATAATATACATAATATGGTGTTTTCTGTGCGATAATTAAACCATACTCTGCACACATAGTGCACTAAAGTTTCGAGTTTTTGTGTGGTCAGAGAGACGATTATACCTACGACTTTTACGATTAGTAGTTAGTACGATTTTACGAGTAGTGATATGTTATCATTTTAAAGAACTTATCATTATTGTGAAAATAACTTACTTGAACAGAAAAGTTTTACTGACGTCAATTGACCATATTTATTGTTGTTGATTACTGACGTGTGGTGTTGTTGTTGTTGCAGAGCGTCTCCCGCGCCGCTGTCGTCCGCCTTGCTGCGAGCTGCCGACTGCGTAAGTATTTCATCCTTTATCAATTAGAACTGACTATAGAGTTGGTGCAATTTTAACACGTTCGCCTCCGGTACTGTTTCACTAAGTGCTAATACTATGCCGATCGAAATTATCTGATAGAAATCCTATGCCAGTGACACGCATGTGTGACCGAAAAGATTGTACTCCTATGCCGGTGACACAGCACTGTGTCAAAAACGTTCGTATTTCGATGCCACTGGCAAGGAGTGAGAACTTGATTAATGCTAGTGGCATAAGAATAAGATTACTTTGATCACGTATGTGTGTCACTGGCATAGGAGTACAGTTTTTTCGGTCACATACCTATGTGTGTCACCGGCGTCGAACGTGTTAAGTAAAACCTAAAAACGACAAACAGTACCTCAAATTTATACTTACATACATTATCTTTCGCTGCATTTTTATGTATTTGTGAATCGCATCGAGCCACGTAATTGTTACGAAACTTAATTCATTAAATTCGAATAACGAATGCAACGCGGTGAATAGTTTGATTGCAACGAACATCCTTCCACAGAGCACTTCCGTCCCTCCGATGGCGCACATGCCGCCCCTCTCGTCGCTGGCGTCGCTCCCCGCGGCGACGGCCCCGACGGCCCCGCCGGGAGCCCCGACGGCCGCCCCGACGGCCCCGACAGCGCGCTACTCGCCGCACCACCAGCAGCTGCTGCAGCACTTCGCTCCGCCGCCGCCGGCGCCGCCCGCGCTCATGGCGCTGAGAGGTAGCCTATTATTTATATTTATGTTTTTAGGGTTTGCTATATTCGAAACTAGAACAAATATCATTCGGCACAAAAAAAAACGAAATCTAAGCCATAAATTAAACTGATACGAACCGGGAATTATTCCCGATTTTTTGTACCTAGTTACGAAGTTACAATGTGAGAGCAGTACACAATTAGTTACTATCAGGGAAGTATATTTTACATTTTGTACTTGGTTTCGAAACTTTGTTATCGACCGCCGTAACTTAGGGCCAAGACGTAACTACTTACAAATTGAGAATTTTGATTCCCGTTTCGGAACTGGTTACAAAGTGTTAGTTACGAAACCGTGCTAAAGGCTCGCAAATCTGGACTTGATTTGAATCCATCCCATACAAAATCGACAAAAAAAATTCTCAAAGTTCTATCACTACGATTTCGTGTGATTTTTCTCCGTACGTAATTTCGATGTTTTATATAACATTCTAAATCGAAAATGCGAATGCGACGAACTTAAAATAGCCCAAATATGTGAGAGTCATGTATTTTAACAAAAATCCTATGTGTGATAAGTTGAAACATGTTATTGTTATTGTCCAGGCGCAACTCGGTCCAGCAGCAGTTCCGCAGAGTCTGTATCTAGCAGCAGCGCCTCCCCGCCTCCCCCCGGCGCCGCCGCCCCTCCCCCCGGCGCGGCCCCCGCCCCGCCGCCGCACGCGCTACCAGCCGCGCCGCTACACGCGCGCCTCTACACGCATCCGTACAGGTGAGTCTCAAGACTCTCAAGTCCTCCCTCCGTTAGATTAAACCTATCTGTCACTATAGTAAACAATAGTTGAAAGTACTTTTTCCCCTCACTAGCTCGTAAAGCGCTCGTTTATCGTTTAATACGAGCGGGTAAAAACGCTTTTTACACACTTGTGAATAAAGTAATTTGACATTGCTCTAATTCCTATAGCCCCCTGATGCCTAGTATAATGATAAATGATAAGATGCCTTGAGACCTTCGCAATGCTCAAGATTTTGGAAATTTTGGAATCTTTCGCTAGCTCTGGTCTCAATATTGGCACGACAGTTAAGCAACAACTTTGCCCCCTTGTATATTTTTTATTCTAATCCTTATACGTCTTTAAATTCTGGGTTCGCTTTCTATGCGACAGAAAATATGTTTCCGATAGCCATTAAAAAGTGAACGAACTGGACCACGGTTTTAACAGTTAACTCTGTGCCGTTTCAGACGCGTGCGCACGCTATACGCCTGCCTCGGCGAGAGCGAGGGCGAGCTGTCGTTCGAGCCGAACCAGATCATCACCAACGTCAGCGCCAGCGCCGAGCCCGGCTGGCTGCGCGGCACGCTCAACGGCAAGTCCGGGCTCGTGCCCGAGAACTACGTCGAGCCGCTGCCGTGACTCCGCCGCGACCGAGCCCGAACCGGCCCGACCGGAACCGAAGCTTGCCGACCGGCTGCGGCTGCGGAACGCCATTTAACTCTGTAAACTGAGTGGACGCTGTGAGGAGGCCCGATGAGAAGCACTGTCGCCGAACTGTGAGGGAAGCGGCCCGTGCCGGCGGGCCGAACGCCGAACTTGCCTCGGCCGAGCGCCATACGTACCATATCCTCGTACCTACTATGTTAAGTTGTTGATTCTTTTGTACGTCTGTATATTTTGTATATTGTAAATAAACGTTTGTTGATATTTTAACTATTTATATTATGTTGTGGATATTTTTACCAAATATACTATATTGTACGATGTCCGTTTCTGGATGTATTATACAGATTAATATATAATCTTTGTGTTTCATTCCTGAATAAAGATTGTGCCTAAAAACCTCTGCAAAAGCTGAAAGACACTGAAATAGTACATCAGGTACGATACAAGTGCGAAAAAAAGTTCGAAACAAGTAAATTAAATTGCTATAGAAGGGAGTGTTTTCAATCGTCACAAGTTACGAATAACTTTTTCGCACATGTATTGTACGACGTTTTTCAGTATAGGTGGCCCTCCGACCTGATAAGAAATTAGCCACTTCTCGGACAAGTGTAAGGACAAGAAGGACCACCTGTATTGAAAAGTATACCTATACTATGAGAGCCCATATTGATTGATACCGATAGTACTCTGGCAAATAGTGTTAGAGTGTAGCTGCCTCTACAGACATTCAAGTGGCCATACAGTGCGCAAGTTTCGCAACCAGTGGTGATCAAAGAACTTAACCCTTAATCGGATAATGGGAATATGTTTCCCACCTTATTTTGAATCTTGCGTCTCACTGAAAAGGGCCAAAACCAATGAAATTTTGGTGTGTCTCGTGTTTGATTAAGGGTTAAATATCGATGTACTGAACCTGTTGCAGTGTAAACCAAACCAGCTTCAATTAAAAACACTAGAAACAGGTGTAGGGTTTTAGATGTAGGAGAAACCCTCTCCAGGCTCCATTGAGATGAGACTGTCAAATTATGAAATGAAATGCAACCGACGTCGTAGAAAGTACCTACAATACACTTTGGTCGAAACTGGTTTCGATCGGACCCAATTATTTCTTCGTTCACAACTAGTTACGTTACGATTCTGCGGTTACATACACGGCCCAAGGAGTAGCCATTGTGCAGTGTGGATACCTTTCCTAAAAGAGTAGTAAGATCTCTTAGTGTTACTCGACCGACTTTTCGTGGCAATCAATTCCATGTCTACTTAGGATCATAGCTTCTTAGTTTACCTACCTAGGTATGTAGGCTAGGGAATTAGACCGGCTACAATAGGGTAGGTACAGTCATGTGAAGGTGTCAATTTTGTATTAACCCTCTAAACGCCTTACATCAAATACAACAACCATACGCTACAAACATCGTCGCCAGGATATTAATTTTAACATTATGAAGTCAACTTCTTTTTGTTTTTTTTTCAATAAATATTTATTGTAGGATATAAATTGAGTGATTTCAACTGATTTGAATTGTTATATTTAGAGGTATTTTACTTTTATTTTATTGAGAACCAGAACAGTCACATCATTACAGTTACAAGAAGTACACAAGTACAAGATAAATAGGCATAAACAGACCTGGCGGTTCCTTAATGACCTGGCTACTCAATATTAATCACACTTAAAACTACATGGTAAACAAATGTAGGTATTTATACTAAAATTACCTATTGCAACATAAGGACATCCGCCAAGTCAGCTGCGCACGTTCCACCGACCAGCCGCACGAGGTGCAAGATCAGCATAACACGACTTTACCTAACTAATGTAATTCTATTAGCACGCACTCTTGATTCAGACTTCGAACAATTGTCATCGCACTTAGCCTATAATTTTTGTAACTTTGATTTTAATTAAATTAGTATTAAAAGTTTTTGGTTTTTTTTCGGACCTCCGATTGTAGCTATCGTAATTGGCGCAGTCGGTAGGATACTCGCGGGTCAATTCGCGAATATTTCGGGTTCTCTAAAAATCGAGACCGCGCGTTCGCGAGCCACCCGGGTTGGCTATCAAGCACCGCTGCCGAGTATCCAGAATCTACGAGCTGCAAACCGGAGGCGAATCCAGCTATCGATTCTCGTGAAGGACCAATAATGAAGCATATGTGAGTACCCCTGAATTGTTCTTGTGTGCTTGCTTCCTTATACTGTATATCCTTATTATCCATAATTTTCCATCCCAAAAAATCGGGATCCCGGGAACCTACATCGAGTCGGGTTCGACGGGAAAGATTAGATTTACTTAGAAATTTAGATAATTCAGATTTAGAAATAATGGCCGTAACCCCAGAAGACGTTTACAAGACATTGCGTCTAGTCCCAGAGTTTGACGGCAATCCTAATATCCTTACGCGATTCATTAAAATATGTGATCAAGTAGTCGAGGCCTATGTACGTAATGAAGCCGGGAATGAATTGCTCAATCTGTGCGTTATAAACGGGATTTTAAATAAAATAACTGGTACCGCTGCAAGCATTATTAATAGTAATGGCATTCCCGACAACTGGTTAGCTATCAGAACAGCTCTTGTTAACAATTTCTCTGACCAACGTGACGAGACAGCGTTATACAACGACCTCTCAATAGCCAGCCAGGGTAATAAGACACCCCAGGAGTTTTACGATCATTGCCAAACGCTCTTGAGTACAATGATGACTTATGTTACGTTACACGAAACCATAAGTACTACTGTAGAAGCCAAACGGACTCTTTACAAAAAAATTGCTATGCAAGCTTTTGTACGTGGCCTGAAGGAACCTTTAGGATCTCGTATTAGGTGCATGCGCCCGGAAACGATTGAGAAAGCCCTAGAGTTCGTGCAGGAAGAACTCAATGTAATGTACGTGCAACAACGAGGAGATACCGCTAAAGCGCATCAGCCCAATAAGGTAGCCTTGCCCTCCACAGCCGCAGGGTTTATGCCACCACGTCCGTTCCATTCGCCGCAGACACCGAATTGGTCACTGCCCTTCGGTCAGCGTCCGACGCAACAAACTACACAACCATTTAAATTTAACCCAATGCAAACTTACCCTCAAAACCGCATGCCTACCAGGACGCAACAGATGTTCGGCGCCCGCCCCCCTAATTACAACCCCCAAAGTAACGTTTTTCGACTACCCCCTAGAAACAACCCCCAGTACGGATCGAATTCTAAGCCCATGAGCGGAGTTCAGGCTTATACTCCAAAGGTATTGCCTATGTCGAATCAACCCTCTTTTAAACCACGCGAAATCCACGTAAATGAATGTTCATACAATGCCGGTGGTTCATACTATGATAACTACTACATGCAACCGGAATATAATTACGACACTACGGCGACATATGATGATTATACGGAATCTGATCCCGCCGTCGGTCTAGGCGTTGAACCAGAGTATTATGATTATCAATGCAATAACGAGACTTTACCTACCGTTAGCACTAGTGAACAGCCAAATTTTCAAAAGGACAGCGACTCACGAGAGCCAAAATAGAGATAAATCTGCAATCTCAAAGGCGCTTGCCTTATATTCAGATCAGCGACCCACCGCTCAAACTTTTAATAGACACTGGCGCTAATGAGTCCTTTATTAGCCCTGAGGCAGTAAAACGCTATTTTCCAAATTTACCACTCAACTACGACCCTTTTGAGGTCACCAACGTTCACGCCGTGAGCCGAAATAATTATTCAATTACGTTACCCTGTTTCCCGGATCTTAATGACACAGGTGACATGAAATTATTCATATATCGTTTCCATGATTATTTTGATGGACTAATAGGATACAATTTATTAACGAGTTGGGAAGCTAATGTTGATTTTAAAACACATACTTTATTCACCCGAACCTCAAGTAATCCGATACGAGTATATCACTCGAGCCAAGCAAATAACTACTTCGAGATAATGATCCCGGCAGGCACATCGAAAATAATAAAAGCCCCGATTAACACCGAAGACGGTGAGGTTTTAGTAAGAGACCAGGTAATTAGCAATTGCATGATTCATGCTTGTTTTACGGTAGTTAAAAATAGTCGTGGATATATAGAAGTTGAAAACCAATCCCCGAATGACGTCATCTTCTCGCTCGACCGGCCAGCTCAAGCTGACCTCCATAATATCGAGTGCATGCGCACCGAACTGTGCCCTAATACACGTGCAAACGATGTAGTATCGCGACTGCGCACGGAACATTTGAATGAAGAAGAAGCGACCAATTTAAAAGTACTTTGTTCTCAATATGCCGACGTGTTCTATATTGAGGGGGAAGCCCTTACATTTACTAATAAAATTAAACATCGGATTAGGACTACCGATGAGGTACCGGTATATACGAAAAGTTATCGGTATCCATTTATACACAGACAGGAGGTTCGAGACCAGATAACGAAGATGCTCGAACAAGGAATAATTCAACCCTCAGACTCTGCATGGAGCTCCCCTATCTGGATTGTACCCAAAAAGGTGGATGCTTCAGGGAAGCAAAAATGGCGCCTTGTAGTAGATTTCCGCAAGTTAAACGACAAGACAATTGAGGACAAGTACCCGATTCCAAACATCACGGATGTGCTAGATAAGTTGGGAAAATGTCACTATTTTACCACACTGGATCTAGCCAGCGGGTTTTATCAAGTCGAGATGGACCCCCAAGACGTACCAAAAACTGCCTTCAACGTAGAGCAAGGTCATTTTGAGTACCTCAGGATGCCAATGGGCCTCCGAAATTCACCCAGCACCTTCCAGAGGGTCATGGATAACGTGCTGAGAGGCTTACAAAATGAAATTTGCCTCGTGTATCTCGACGACATAATTGTTTTCAGTACATCCCTACAGGAACATATGACCAATCTTGAAAAGGTTTTCCAGAGGTTAAGAGAGTCAAATTTTAAGATCCAGATGGATAAATCTGAATTCCTGAAACTTGAAACACCTTACCTTGGACATATAATAAGCAAGGACGGCATAAAGCCGAATCCTGAGAAAATCTCCGCAATACAAAATTATCCGATACCTAAGACACCAAAGGAAATTAAGCAGTTCCTAGGCCTCCTTGGGTATTACCGAAAATTTATTCCTGATTTTGCCCACACTACTAAACCCCTTACTATTTGCCTAAAAAAAGGGAACAAGGTTACACTTAACTCTGACTACGTTAACTGTTTTGAAAAATGCAAAACTCTCCTTACAAATGATCCCGTGCTACAATACCCCGATTTTACCACAGAATTTATCCTGACAACAGACGCTTCAAATGTCGCCTTGGGCGCTGTCTTATCTCAGGGCCCAATAGGGTCAGATAGACCAGTATGCTATGCTTCCCGAACCCTCAACGAGAGTGAACTGAATTATAGTACGATTGAAAAAGAATTACTTGCTATAGTTTGGTCCACCAAGTACTTCCGACCATACCTTTTTGGACGTAAATTCAAAATTTTAACTGATCACAAGCCCTTGCAGTGGATCATGAATATTAAGGAACCAAACTCACGTCTAACCCGATGGAGACTGAGACTAAGTGAATATGACTACACAGTCGTATATAAAAAAGGTAAGTCCAACACAAACGCCGACGCCCTATCTAGAGTAGAGATCCACAATGAGGAGATGGAATCCATCATAGCAGACGAGCTTTGCTCAATACTACCCAACCCTACAGAAAGGCCGGAGTCGTTAGGCAATTCTTCCACAGAAACTGTTCATACCAGCGAAGAAAGTCCCATATTGGAAGTACCGATTACCGATGAGCCACTCAACAAGTTTCACAGACAGATCGTGCTTACAGTCGTAGATGATGTAAAGAGGAAACCGACTGTGACTAAACCTTTTGACACTCATACGCGTGCATCCGTTCAAGTATCGAATTCCAACTTGGAAATGGATACCGTTAACGCTATCAAAGAGTACGTCAACCCGAAGGTTAAAACAGCCCTGCTTATACAGCCCCCACTCGCCATGTATAAAATCATCCCCATCATCCAGAGCAGTTTCAAAAGTTCCGCCATGAAAATTGTGCTTTCCAAAATAGAATTGGAAAATGTAAAAGATTATCTTAGACAACAGGAAATCATTAATAATTACCACGATGGGAAAACTAATCACCGTGGCATTGCCGAATGTTACCTGGCACTCTCTCGGAAATTCTATTGGCCTAAAATGAAAGATCAAATCACGAAATTTATTAACGAATGCACCACTTGCGGTCAAGCTAAATACGATCGAAACCCGGTAAGACCTAAATTCAACATTGTACCCCCAGCGACTAAGCCTTTTGAGACAGTCCATATGGACCTATTTACAGTTCAGAATGAAAAATACGTAACTTTCATGGATGTTTTTACCAAGTATGGTCAAGCGTATCATTTGCGCGACGGTACCGCGGTTAGCATACTTCAAGCCCTGTTGAAATATTGCACGCATCATGGAGTTCCCATCACTATAATTACCGACAATGGAACGGAATTCACTAACCAGCTCTTTGCTGAATTTGTCAGGTTCCATAAGATAAATCACCATAAAATTTTGGCTCATTCCCCAAATGATAACGGCATCATAGAACGTTATCACTCCACCCTTCTCGAACATCTCCGCATACTAAAATTAAAACAGAAAGATGAACCCATCACCAACCTTATGCCCTATGCTGTTATAGCCTACAACAGTTCCATTCACAGCTTTACTAAATGCAGGCCATTCGACTTGCTGACAGGTCACTTCGACCCCAGAAACCCTCTCGACACTGACATAACCGAACGACTATTGCAACAGTATGTCCAAAACCATAAGATGCAAATGAAACAAGTTTATGATATAATTAATGAGACGTCTCTTTTAAATCGAACGTCCCTAATAGAGAGTAGAAATAAAAACCGGGAACCCGAACCGGAATATACCCCACAGCAACAAGTATTCATAAAAAATCCACTGGCAAGCCGACAGAAAACCGCCCCACGTTATACCCAAGATACAGTACTAGCCGACCTCCCAATACACATATACACTTCAAAAAAACGTGGACCCGTAGCTAAATCACGCATAAAACGCGTCCCTAAAGGAGATAATCCCTTGTTACAGAGTTCTTTTGCTGCTGACAATCCCCCTGATGCAGGGCTCGGAAATAAAACTTGAGAGCCTAGATGATGGACCCGGAGTTCTGCCCTACAAACTTGGACCCATGCGACTTACAACTCATTACCATACTTATCTACAATATATACAACTCGACGAAATAAAGGATAAAATTAGTTTGACCTTTGGACAATTACAGATATGCAGAGCTAGACTAGTTAACGACACCTACCTTTTATATGAAAATCAAATAAATTATCTAGTAAATAAATTACAGAAAGTGGCGAATCAGCTTGAAACCTTAGAACCGGCACGAGTTAAGCGAGGCCTCGTGGACGGACTGGGGACAGTAATTAAAAGCATTAGTGGAAACTTGGATCAGTCGGATGCCATTAACTATAATAACCTTATCAAAAACTTACAGTTGAACCAGAATAAAATCGTTTCAGAGTTAAATAGTCACGTGAGCCTAAGCAAGGATTGGGCAAGTCGCCAAGGTAATATATTAGACACCCTGGTGGAAAATCAAAAGAAAATTAACACCACCTTAGAAGTAATTTTAGATAGTAATGCTTACAGAGAAAATAGCTTAATTAAATATGCAAAATTTGCCCAACTCTTAATAATTTTAAGCGAAAACGTGGAAGATTTGAGCCAGGAGCTTTTGAGAATAGAAAATAGTTTAGCATTTATTCGTAGTTCTAGTGCTCATCATTCTATGATAGAGATTAGCGTTTTAAGAAGCATGCTGGATAAGTTAAAATCATTATACGGTAGCGATAGAATCTTAGACTTAGAGTTGCGAGAATATTATGACATAATACGCCCGGGATCCTATTACACCGATAGCGAAATAGTAATCACATTTCAATTTCCTATAATAGCGTCCGAGGTTTTTGACCTATTTAAATTGTCCATTGTACCCAATAAAAACCAGGAAGTCCTCATCCCGCCATATCCCTTCCTAGCAACACATGAGGATTCATTCATGTACATGGAGGCAGAATGCCCGAAGTTTAACCACCATTATGTCTGCGAGAAAGGAGCCGGCCTTCAACTTCGAACATCACCAGACTGTATCAACAGACTGATCAAGAATAAAGACCCGGAAGGATCCTGCCAACCTGCTACAGTATCCCTGTCAAGGCCAGCCATGGAAGAACTGGATGGTCAACATTATATTATCTCACTTCCGCGACCAACGAAAATACAATTATCCTGCAACAGAGAAGACTTCACCACGCTACAAGGAAGCTACCTAGTTACCATCCCACTGAAATGTTATCTACGAACAGCGGAGTTTACAATCACCAACGAGAAGGATGTAATAAAAGGACATCCTATAAAACTAGCCGAGATTCCGCGTGAAGCTATCAGTAAAGCTACGGTACGCCCTCATATCAGTTTGAAATCTATGGACCTCAAAGGACTACACGACGCTGAGAGTAACCTCATATTCGAGTCCCCTCTCCAGTTAGATGCGAGTCCGTCAAGCACGTTATACCACACAACCATACCGCTGTACGTCACCCTAATACTAGGTGCAGCTGCACTTACGTTCGCAATATTAAGAAGATTTCACAGGCGGCACCGTTCAACTGAAATCTCACCAAAACCAGAGCCAAGAAGCAGGACACTCAACGACGAGACCTCTGTAAACCTAGAGGCACATCGAACCCACGATAAACTCCCGTCGATATTTTCACTAAACGTTGGAAAATAATCGTCGATCTGTGGATGGAGGAATTACCTATTGCAACATAAGGACATCCGCCAAGTCAGCTGCGCACGTTCCACCGACCAGCCGCACGAGGTGCAAGATCAGCATAACACGACTTTACCTAACTAATGTAATTCTATTAGCACGCACTCTTGATTCAGACTTCGAACAATTGTCATCGCACTTAGCCTATAATTTTTGTAACTTTGATTTTAATTAAATTAGTATTAAAAGTTTTTGGTTTTTTTTCGGACCTCCGATTGTAGCTATCGTAATTCTAACCTAAGATGCTAACCTAAACATGGTAAATGTGTAAACAATGTAGGTATTTATACTAACCTAAGATAGGGACAGCAACAACTGCTATTAGTTTAAGTAGGCACATAGTATTACATAATCTTACGCTTAACAAGCGTTTTTACACTATGCAATGAGCAATTGAAAGGGTCAATGTCAAACAGATGTTTATTATAGTAACTAGGGACTCGTCTGAAAAAGGTATGCCTAGAATATTTTTTACGAGAAAAACTGATATGAAATAAAGACCTAGGACGCAAGGGAAGCCGCGGGCAATTAAAATTAATTAAACCTAAAAGGTTGGGGCAGTGCACAACACCCCTTGTGTACTTTTAGTGGATATCTACGACACCGACATCTAACACCTTTAGATGTCGTTGGCGTTCAAGAGGTTAATATTATACACCGTGGACAAACCGACATATTTTTTACCTGTAAATTGTCAGTGGCATCATAACACATGAAGAAAAGTCGGATAGCAGCTATGAGTACGAAACGATTTTTGTCTAGGAGACCTTCGCTTCCCTATTGTTTTGTTACTTTTGTTGAGCATATTATCAGAGATTGAGCGAGAGAAATAAATGAAAAAACAAAATATATTTATTACAATATAATGTTCTGGATAGATAATCATACAATAAACATTTTGAAACAATTGGGATACAATCTTAGAAGTACTAGAAGTAAGAAGCATGCATCGTGGCATTCGTGGCGGCGTTGCGAGTCGTGTTCGTTACGGCCAAACATCGCAATACCATATTCCAAGAACAGCAACGAGTCAAAACATTATAGTTTCCAACTGACAAAATTGGCAAAAAAAACGACGTGTCATCACGCAGTTTTTAGATTATATATTATTGCCAAATAGAACACTTCGTTCAAATACGAAATTACGATAATACTGGAGACAAAAATGGCTTCGTTTCATAATGGCTAAAATTTAAATATGATCTCAGCCCCAGCTACAGGCGACAGGTGCAAAGATTATTTAAGTAGAGATATTGACTGTGGTATGTACTTATTTATATTTCAAACATTATGAAACAGTCATTTTGATAGTTTGGCAAAACATGATACTTAATGTCGATTTGTATTACAGTCATATCGATAATATGGTATTTGAAACGGTAGGCCGAAGTCGATTTCGGAGGTCAGAATTTTCATAACAAAACAAAAGACTGACAATGGTTGTGTAATAGAAAAAAATAAACCGCACAAACGAACATTTAAAAGAAATTAGTTACATCAGGTTTATATACAATTATTACAATACATTGCAATTCCTTCTTCGAACTCCACGTCAACACACGTCATGAACAACGCACGACATTTCATTCGGTTTGTGTGATAGTGATAAGATTAATTAATCATTAAGGTTTCATTTATTCGACAAGCGCTCTTCTCGCGGTCAGTGTATATAGGTAGAGAGCAAGTTTGTGAAATTTATTGTAATTATTCATTATTTTCCCCCATGTAATTATATTTTATATTATTGGTCAAACATTATTCTTCTATTACACAAACATACGACATCAATAAAAAATGTTTCTAACACAAGCATTATATTGCCGTGGAAATTCCAGGCTGGTTATTATGAATGTTAGATATTACACTGATTTGCTTTGACATAGAATCATTCTACGAACTTTGGAATTATTACATTTGACTGTAGCGCACCGGGATCGCACCGCGACAGTTGATTGCTCAGAAGCAAACATCCGACACACTTAAGCTTAAAATATCGCTTGATATTTCTATCAAAATGTTTAATTTCGAACTGTATTTTCGTTCAAGTTTAGTATGCAGTCAAATGATGACGTTGTCCACCTTCATATTAGTTGAAAGTCTTTTATATATTTTATTATTCTAAGATAAAATTACTTATAATATCGTGCAGGTTCTAATCGGCCGAAATTCATGTTTCATTTTGAATCATCGGTTTTGATCGGTTTTACAATCATTGTTTCCAGTCTGCCGGCAAGTACGTTGCCGTCGTCCACCTCATGTATCGAAACTCTTATGTATCAAAATGTACATATCGTGCACCCTGTAATCGGACGACATTCGAACCTTTTCAATTCAAACTCTGGGTTATTTTGTAAGGGTGCAATTTTAGGATCTAGAAGCCGGCACAATATATGGCCGTCATCCATTTCTCATAACGGTCGAAAGTCTTCAACCGCTCCGTTTCATGCGACGTGTTATAAAACGTCGAGCGACGCGTCACAGGAAGAAACAGTAGGAGAGCAGCGGGCGGCGCCTCGGGTCGCGGGACGGCTCCTCGGTCGCGGGGACGGGTTAACTGTCCTGCGGCTCGTCCTCCTCCAGCAGGCGCCGCACGCGGCTGCAGTCCGCCAGCGACAGCGGCGCCGCCGCCGGGCCCGGCCGCGCCGCCCTTGCCCGCGCCGGCTCCTCGCCCGCCAGCCGCGCCAGCCGCCGCACCTCCGCCGCGCGCAGCAGCCGCAGCATGTTGTCGTACTTGTCCTGCAGCGCCGCCATCCGCGCCGCGCTCTCCGCCGCCGCCGCGCGCGCCTGCCGCTTCAGCTCCGCCACCACCGCGTCGCGCGCGCTCAGCGCCGCGTCCGCCTCCGCCGCGCGCGCCTGCGCCGCCTCCGCGCGCGCGTGCGCGTACTCCGCCTCCGCCTTCAGCGCCGCCAGCCGCTCCGCGTGCGCCTTGGCCGGCCGCTCCTCGGCCGCGCGCCGCTCGCGCTGCGCCGCCGCCCGCGCCGCCGCCGTCAGCCGCGCCTCGCGCTCCGACAGCACGAGCAGCTCGCGCCGCAGCCGCCGCACGTGCTCGGCGCGGCGCTCGGCGGCCAGCGCGCCGCGGGCGAGCGCCTCGACGTGTCGCGCCGCCTCGAAGGACTCGCAGCGCGCGCGCTGCAGCTCGGCGTGGTCGTGCGCGCGCGCCGCCTCGGCCTCGCGCAGGGCGGCCTCGGCGCGGGCGCGGGCGGCGCGCTCGTCGGCCAGCGCGGCCTCGAGGCGCGCCTCGTGCTCGGCCCGCAGGGGCGCCGGCGGCGGCGGCGGCGACCGCTGCAGGCGCGCGCGCAGGGCGTCGCGCTCGCGCTGGGCGGCGCGGGCGTGCTCCCTCAGCGCCTGGTTTTGAAGCTCGAGAGCGCGCACCTGAGAGTCGTAATAAAAATAAAATTAAGAACCGAATTTGGAGTACGATAAAAACAAAATACGAGTTTATCGATAAGAATACGCACCTGTCGGCAGCGGCCCAGCAGGCGGCGGTTGCGCTCGGCGTGCGCCTCGCGGCGCCAGCGCTCGTACAGCAGCTGCGCGTGCAGCAGCGCGAGCTGCTCGGCCGCCTCGCCGCGCCGCTCGCCGCCCGCCCCCGCCCCCGCCCCCGCCCCCGCTCCCGCGTACAGCGACGACAGGTACTTGTCGAGGCGCTCGCACGGCCCGGCCGGTTCCTCGCCCTGCCGAAGAACCACACGTTTCAAACGATCGTTAAATGCGTGGTAACTTGTAGCAACAACAAAAAAAATACCAAATCATATTTTTTACCAGTTCATAATCAACCACAGAACATAAATCGATTAAAATTCTCAATTCGTAACCAGTTACGAATTGGCCCAAAGTTTCGTAACTATATGATATTGATAATTAACAGTGCCAAAAAATATTAATAATATAATATCCAAGGAATTGGATATAAGTTGGAAGTCAGCGAATGTCACCAATTTAAACAAAATGAAAATAAGACTATACGGTCCTTGTATACGCATTAGAAGGTAAATGTCATAATCGCGACGCTGGGCAAGCGGGTTGGCGATCGCAGTAGTGTGTCACTCTGATGATGCTGCTTCTCATCATCAATCTTCGATAAATAAATGGTCAGTGACACTTCAATCCCTCAGCCGATTCTTACGATATCCGCGGAATGAATTGAGGTGGTGACAAGTGCCGATTATAATAAGATTAATAAGTGATGCCAGACTTGCCCAGATATTTGTAATTGAATCGTACACCAACAAATGGAGCTACCTACGTCAGGAGCTAGTGCTAGCAATGTGCCAAATGGGCGCGAACTCATAACTAGTCATAACTCTCGTAAGGAACTTGTTATACAATAGACTCATATCAAATTTAGTGCAAAAAAATATTATTTTCTGTAGTATTTATTGAAAAGATCAATATTTTTCGATTACGGTGATTAAAAGTGTTTGTTGGGTACATATTTTTTATTGAAAAATCTGTTTTATTTTTTTTCATTTCGTACTCTGAAAACGGTGTCGGCTATGATGTGACGTCATAGGATCTTAAACTAACTTCATGTCGAATCTTATACGAGTGAAATTCGCCATGGACATGTAGGCATGTAGCTTTGCTGTGACATTGACATAACATAAGTGACATGTCAAATGATTGTTTTCGGTTTGAGTGACGTCACACCACAGATAATCTAAGCATTAACATGGCTAGTATCGTTTTCGCCCGGTAACGAAAGTTTAAATTTTAAGTTATAATTTTGCGGTTTTGTAGGTCGTGAAAAAAAAAAATATATATTTTTTTTCCGTTAATCAGATATTGATTAACAATATAAGACAAAATTAAGTGTTCTTGTATAACATTATTAACAATCTGGTAGATGCCCCTGAACTTCTGCACAATATAGGTGCCTCGTAATGCAGAGCGTAGTTGTCGTACCAAAAGATTATTTAGTGTTGGAAGTAGCAGAACTAAATATGCACAGCACTCATACCTTAAACGCGCATGCAGGCTGTATAATGAAGAGTGTTTTAGCGTAGATATATTTAGCAGCTCATTGGTTTTATTTAAGAAACATGTTTATTCATCGTTAAAGTCGTGTGGAGACAAGTAGGTTAGTATAGCGTTTCATGTTTCATAGCAATAAGTTTATAAATTGTAATCTATCTTACATATAGGAAGCTATAGGTCTGTATAGTAAGAATTGAAGCTATTAGCTAATGTACTTATGAATTAATAAAGACTGTTTGTTTCTAAATAAATGAAAAAAAAAAAAACATTTTGTTATTAAGTGAAATAAAAGTCACTCACCTCCTTGGAATATTCATCGGGAAGATTTCTGTAGAAATCGGCGATGATGAATTCATAGGGCTCCGGCCAGGCATCCACCGTCTGCGTGGCCACCTCCGCGCGGCGACCCGCGCCCAGCGGCCCGCACGAGGCGGGGCGGCGCGGGGGCGCGCCCGGGGCGGCCGCGGCGGCGGGGCGGAGCACCCCCCGGCGCGGGTCCAGCGCGCGCGCCCGCGCGGCCGGCGGCGGCGCGCCCTCGCTGTCCGCCCACGCGTCCTCGCCGCGCGCGCGCGCCGTCAGCTCCAGCACCTCGCGGTCCTCCACGTTGAGCGGCTCGGCGTCGCGCCGCGGCTCGGGCCGCGCCACGGGCGCCCCGGCCGGCGGCGGCGCGCCCAGGAACGGCACCGGCGAGTCGGGCCCGCGCCGCGCCAGCGCGCTGCGGCGCCCGCCCTCCGCCTCCAGCGCCGCGCGGTCCAGCGCCATGCGCGTCAGCCGGCCCGCGTACGCGTCGCCCGCGCCCGGCGGCGAGGTCTCCTTGCGCAGCGGCGACGGCGGCTGCGAGCGCCGCCCGATGGCGCGCACGGCGCTCGACTCCGTCGGGAAGCTGAACTGCGCGCGCGTCTCCTTGGCGGGCGGGTTCTCCGGCGTGGCCTCCACGGCGGCCTCCGGCGGCTCGCCGTCCGCCTCGGCCGGCAGCGGCGTGTGCGGCGCCGAGTCCGCGCCGCACAGCTCCACCAGCGGGAACCAGGGCTCGGCGCCGGGCCGCAGCGCCGAGGCGGCGCGGGCCGCGTGCGCTCCGCAGCCCGGCGCCGGCGAGGCGGGCGCGGCGGGCGCGGGCGGCGGCGCCGGCGCCCGCTCGCGCTCCTCGGCGCGCTCGCGCGGCGTCAGCGACAGGCGCCGCGTCTCCGCTACCACGTCGTGCCACTCGAGGCGCGCCCAGCGGCCGGCGTCCGCCTCGCGCGCGCGGCTGCCCGTCACCAGCGCCGGGTGCAGCCGCACGGACGCCAGTAGCGGCGCCAGCCCGCGCTGCCAGGCGTCGCGCGCGGCGGCGGTGGCGGCCGCGTGCTCGCCGCGCAGCGTCTCCAGCAGCGTCACCGGGTGCGTGGCGTACAGCGCGCGGAACAGCGCCAGCTGCGCGAGCAGCAGATGGTCGCGCGCGGGCGCGGCGAGCGCGGGCTCCAGCAGCGCGGGCCGCAGCAGCGCGTCGGCCAGCTCGGGCGCCAGCGCGGCGGCGAGCGCGGGCGCGGCGGGCAGCAGCGCGGCGAGCGCCAGCAGCGCGTACAGCAGCGGCAGCGGCTCGCGCTCGGCGCGGGCGGCGCGCAGCAGCTCGCGCGGCAGCGGGTGCGGCGGCTGCAGGCGGTGCAGCCAGGCGGGCCGGCGGGCCAGCAGCGGCGCGAGCGCGAGCAGCGCGGCGCGCCGCGAGGAGGGCTCGCGCAGCTGCTCGAGCAGCGCGTCCAGCAGATGGCGCGCGTGCGGCTCGGGCGCGCGCGCCAGCAGTTCCACGGCGCGGGCGGAGCCGGTGCGCGCGTGGTAGGCCAGCAGCGCGCGCGTGAGCCAGGGCTCGCGCACGGTGCCGTACAGCGCCAGGAACGAGGCCGCGCCGCCGCCCTCCAGCAGCGCGAACGCCTCGCCCGACGAGCACGCGCCCAGCATCTCCCCCCACCTGCCGGACCGCACCCGCTCTTATAGAAATATCCGTGTTACACTCTCACTAAACACTAACACTTTCTGCCCAGAAAAATAATATACACACCTCGGCCGTTAAATGGAAAAGCCTAGGCTCACATGTTTGTCGGCCCCGGCTACACTACAATTACACGTCATCCGAGACATTTCCCACTTAAACGGCCTTGGCATGTAATCTACTATTTCTCGAAATACCGGAAGATGGAGAAACGAACATGCGACCACGATTTTATAAACAGGTTCACTTATACTAACAAAAAGAAATTTTAAGAAATAATTGCAACAGCTATTGGATTATCCCTGCTGAAATCACAAACTACAGAATATTGGACATATAAAAGCATAGCCCTTAGTAAACATTACATTTAATTTTTTTAATTTCATTTTTGTAACTTGCTCTTAACCTTGGGTCTATATCGAATCGCATAAAAGTATTATTCCGAATGTTATGTCGCATAAGAATTTTACGCCGAAAATTGTTTCGCCGAATTATTGTTTCGCATATATTTCATGTGCCGAAGTTTTTGCGCCTAAAGTCGTCTGTCCGAAACATTATTCATCCTAATGCTTATTGTGTCTAAGATTCCTTTGCCGAAATTGTATTATGCATATGTTTGATGATCCTAATATTGTACATTCTAAAATTGCTGCTAAACATAACGCCTACTAAAATGAAATACGATCCGCCAACATGTCGACGGAGCCCCTAGCGGGGCTCCTATTTCCGCTCTAAGGGACAAAAGGTACCTAACGAACCTATCCAGGTGGATTACATGATTTTGAAATGTTTTTCTTTTCCATGCGGGGGGCTTCGCCCCCCCGTCCCCCCTTATTTGATCTGTCTCCTAGCAGCTGAAGCAGACCTAGTATTTGTATTGTAAAATGTCTAAGATTAATGTTTTAACCTAACTTAACCGTATCGGTTCTGCTCCTCCCGTTTTTCTGCAATCTGGTTATTTACAAATAGCTAATTCCAATTGATAGACGTGACAACTTAATATTAATGTAGTTTAAGTTAGTTTAAAAGACTAGTGCTGTTATTTTAGCCACTCTAATAATAATGCGAAATATTTTTTATGACAATCAATATTAGTAATATTACATTTTAGATAATTTAAAAATCGGCATACGAATATTCGGAAAAACATACTTTAGGACTTCTATATGTGTATGCATAAAAATAATTCGGCGAAACGATTATTATGCCATTCAACAATATGCCAAATGTTTCGGCCAAAACATTTTCTGCACAATGAACATTATACGAAGAGACGGGCACCCCTTAACCTTACTACGGCTTACCTCTATTGGGCATAAGATTTTTGGCATTTTTTTACAAAACAGTTTTGTCATAACAATTTTGGCATAATCTGTTTTCATTTAATGGTAATATGGCAGAATCCCTAGTTTGTGTAATTAGTAATATCTCGAAAATGAGTACTAAGTTTGCTTACTATTCGAGGGTGGAAATTTGTTTTGAGTCAGTGAGGGCAGACCAGATCCAGAGTAAATGGTCTTAGGAGACCATCCCTCGATTTTAAATTAATGAAAATTGGTGTTTACAGATTTTGGTAAAAACATACAAAAAAATGGTAAATTTTGACAAAGTTTTTTTTGATGCTAATCAATCCTGTTTCTGTTCAGGATCAAAAGCATGTACAGGACCAAAAAAATTTTTCGGCTAGAAAAGCCACAAATCGAGAATTAAAATTCCCATTACAAATTGTATGAAAATTAAGCAATGCAAAAGCCAAAAGTCACTTTTTACAAGTTAACAAAAATTTAATAATCATAGCTAAATCCTAAGAAACATTATCTGTTCATAAAATGGTTTTAAACATGAACATAATAATACTAGCCATTTTTGAGGTGTAGTAGATTTCAAATTGTTTCCTTCTCGGTGACAAGATGTACAGGTAAGTGTTGCAAGTGCTACTGAGATAGTCTCTCCAGTCCATTTTATTTATTATCCGCATAATCCTACCACAGTTACTATTGCTATATTTAATTTGAACCCTATTATATATGTAGATTGGTAAGAATTTGGTTTGTGTCAAAAAGCAATGAGACAAAAGAAATTTTACTTTAATTGGTTCATGAAAGATTCAAATTGGATTGCAACAACCATGTACATTGTAATGTGCACTGGGTCTTACGAAGTTATATCACTCACTGATTTGTACCCAATAATCTGTGTAGGTGCATAGAAGGAGGTCCTGAATTTGAATCCCCATGAAGGCTTAGTCTTATTTTGTGTCCCTAGAAAACGTCACACAGTGATTTTTGTATGAGAAAATGATTTGTTTTCAATTTCTTATGTAAGCATTAAAATGTAGCGTGAAAAAGAAATACAAGTGCACCGGATTTTTTTTTATAGTTGAAACAGTAACTAAAAGCAAGACAGAGTGGTATGAAACAAGACAACAAAAATAATTTTGATCCATTTATTATTGGGTCAGTACCTATGAAGATGGCATTTTTGGTCAGAGACTTTAGTTGATTCCTAATGTTTCAAATAAGTATAAAATAAATGTATGATAGTACCTTGTTTTCTGAAATAGAGATATACAAAACACACCTTAAAAGTGTCTAATATTACTGGCAAAATCTGGTTTATTTTGATTTTGACAACAAAAAAATATACACTAAATTCATTGTATGGGCTCATGCATAAATCACGTGATGTTTTTTTGGCTACTTTTTGCCCCCCCCCCTCCCCCATGGTGATGTTTGGTGAGTTTCTTGGCTACCCCCCCCCCCCCCCTAGCAGTCTCACGTGTATTTTTCTCATCCAACTTTTCACGTTCGCTAGCCGAAATTGACAATATTTCTTAGTTTGTTCATCGTAAAAAAATACACGTGAGGTCTCCTTGTACCCCCCCCCCCTCCCCTACCGTGATCTTTCGTGATGTTTTCTTGGACCCCCTCCCTCCCTATAGGACCTCGCGTGATTTATGCACAAGCCCTATGGAAAATAGACTTTTTGCAAAATTGTCCATACGAAATGCCAATTTCATAGGTAATGACCTAATATCTGGGTTTAAATTATTTTTGTTGTCTTGTTTCATACCACTCTGTCACGCTTATAGTTGCTGTTTCAAATCAGTATTTTTTAAAAATCCCATGCACTTTTATTTCTTTTTCACACTAGATTTTAAACCATACATCAGTAATTGAAAACAAAACATGATCCATACAAAACTCACCACAAAATTTTGGGACACAAAATAAAACAACGAAAAGAATTTTGACCCATCTATCTATTATATGTAATCTTCCCTTAGTAAGCACAACACAAGCCTTAATTTTGAGCTTACTTTATTTAAATGAGCGGATCGTGAATTTGTCAGTACCTAATCATTTAGCAAAGTACCCTCCGAATACTGCCACGGTTGTGTCAGCCAACATTACAACGACGCAGTATTGCGTCAGGCAGGAGTATTGATACGAGTGTCGATCAGCTGGGGCTGTTGTTTTGGGAGCGCACAAACAGATTAATGGAGTCGTGTTGAACAACGATCGCGACCTACCAGTCAGCAGATCGGAGAGATGAGGGACCCGATGGCACCGATGCTGGTGGAATTTTGAAGTCGGTACTCTTATTCCTCTGTATTTATTGGACGCAGCTTGGATGCGGCAGAAAAAATAAGATAATCTTTTATTAATGTAACAAGTGCTGCGGCTTTTGCTAGTTTTGCTCACTTATTGACAGTTGTGAATGTGACAGACTGACATGACAGAAGTTGATTTTTTATTTTATTTTAGTCCTTGTGGACAGGCGAAAGCACTAAGTCATACTGCCTTGACAGAAGTTGAGGGAGTTGTGGGTTGCGAATAGTGGATTATAAAGGCAGTAATAAAATAAACTTGTGCGTACTCTTGCTATTCTTTGAACTCAAAGCTTGCTATTTGTTGTACTGTCACGTATTCATTTCTTATAATAAATCAGAACCAGTGCGATAGTTATTCTTTTGTTATTCTTTCTATGTTTTCGTAACCGAAATAATCTCTATTGACAAATTGGAAGTGAGCCCTTTTCAAAAGACACTCCCCAATGAAGAGTCCGTTTCTATTGCAATAAATCAAAGCCTATATTATGGCACGGCTATACAGGGTGTAAGTCTAATACGGGCGAAGTACTTAAAATTTACTTAAAATTAGAACAACAAAATGATCTATGCAAAATCATTCGGCGCGCAATGTAGAGCTACACAATCAAGTTAAACACTCGTTGACAGCTAATTTCAAAAGGCATTTAATGCCCGTAATGATATTAGATCAAACAGAAAAGAAAAAATATTGTTTCTTTGAATAATAGCCCGAGTTCATAGCTTAAAGGTGCATTCACACCAAGCCAACATTTGCTATTCTAACCTCCCACTAACCTTACACGAAACGAGATTCGTTGATTTCGTAGAGTGGGGGATAGAACAGCGAATGCTCTTTTGGTCTGCATGCACCAGTGCCTAAGACCTTCGTAGGGCACACACATAATACATACGCGTTGAAGTGTGATTCGCTTTCGTGCAATATTTCCTATTGCTGAAGTGTATATCTAGCTGTGTTGCTGTTTGTACTGCAGCCCTACCGCCGACCGCGAATTACGAAATCTACAAATTACGGGGATTTTTCTCTGTCTCTTTAATAACGTCTTCGTTGGAATGACAGAGATAACACCCCGAAATTTACGAACATCGGAGTTTGCGGCAGCAGGCCAACTGCCTTCAATGTCAAACTGAATTTGAATTTGACATTGAAGGCAGTATGGCTTAGTACTTCCGCCAAGGACTAAAATTACGAAAAAAAAAAACAATGTGACATTGTCAGCTGTCGGTGTCGAACTGTCGCGACCTAAACCCTAACCTATTCACTTTTTGGAATAATAAAAATCGATTTATTCAATGTACGGCAATGAAATTAATAACTAGAACGAACTGTCGTTTGTTTTGAAGAGTATTGTTTAGAGTGTGTAGGCAGTGTTCGGTGTCATGCTGCGGGCGGTGTCGCGCCTGTGCTGCGACGGCCAGGCGCTCGAGGCGCTGGCTCGCCGGGATGCCTACAAACTTTTCCGTAACTACTCTCCTGATATTCAACTTTTCATTTGTTAAATAATAAAATAAAAAGTATCTAAAATTTGATAATTTATTTAGTAGTCTTCGTATAAGTTCAACTTGGAGGAATAAGATAAGATAAACAAAGTCTGTGTTGCAGGGTCCGCGGTGCCGTCGTCCGCGGCGCACAGCACGGCCGCCGCCGGCCAGGTGAGCTCTCCGCGAGACTGCGGCCAAATGTTACTGATTATGTTCAGACATTCTCTGAAGGGGTCACTTGCACCTAAACTACTGTTTTTATAGAAGTTTTGTTGTTGTTAATAATTATATAAACAAAACATTCAATTTGAATAATTATTAGTAGTAATAGTTATAAAATGCGCACACTATGAGAATGCTTAATAATTTACAATTACGTAATAGCAGGCAAGCATTAGATTCATAGATCATCATCATTGATTTCCATTAGAGTATTCCCTAAAATAACTCCTTCATTACCCTGTTATATATCACCTCCCTCTTTGCTCACTTCCTTACAACCAATTTGTAAGTTCTTGTTGCCAGGCCAACACGAATGAGGAATTGTTTGTTCATGTATGGTCTGACATATGAGTTTATTATACATGTACCTATTTTTTAAGTTATTTATCTTAATATGAATGGTAAAACCTGTACATATGCATTATATGTTTTCAAGCGTACAAGGAAAAGAAAATATAAAACGGTAAATATATTTTTACACATTAGTTACTCAATATCTAGATGACTCAATGACTTTACGCAAGATAATGTATTGATTGTGCAACATCATGTTTTAAGTTCCTCATTGTTTTTCATGACTTGGAACTATGATCATAATCACTTCAGCCTGGGCCCTGCTCATCAGATTATCTATGTTCTGACTGTATTGCTGTCTACTGACAGTAATAGGTTTTTTGTGTGTATTATTAACCCGGGGAGCATGACCCAGGGTATCTCATACCCACCCCTGTCACTTATGTCAATAATGACAAAGTCTATTTTCCAATGACATTTTTTCACCTCATGCTCGCCGGGTTAAGGCAACGATTAGCAATTAGGGAGTTTATTTTTGGCGGACAAGTGAATTCACTTAGAAAATCCACTCTTCGGCAGTGTGAACAGCCAGAAATCAACTTTAAATATATTTGTTACCTTTGATAACACATGACATGATATTTATCCTTTGTTCGTTTCATAGGCGAGAATTAAATGATCATTTATTATATCAAATACTATACTAAGCCAACTTTTTAACAGTTTTGGATTGGCATTGGTGATGAGTTACAAGGAGATGATTGATAGTAAAGTAACACAAAAAGCAGTTGCATTATCACAATGTGTAATGGTTTAATCAATTACTTGAAACATACAATATGACTAACTTGATACTTAATACTATTTTTTATTCCATCAAATGTGAGCAAATGTGAATTCACCTTTAAGTTGGCTAGTCTGGCTACATGCTGTATGTAACCATCATTTTTTGTCTGTTTTATTCATTTGTAAGTCCAGTCACATACATCAGGGACCCGGTTCTCGAACGCTTCTAACTTGTAATACAAGTGGAAGTCTCTTTTTAACACTATTATTAATTAGATAAGGACTTCCGCTTGTATTACAAGTTACAAGCTTTCGAGAAATATATAGACCCCTGTACAAACTGCCATTCACCAAATACAGGGCTCGGATACGGTTTTTATTCCATACAAAAGAACGGTTCGAATTTCGATCTTTTTTCTTCTTCGGTATATCAATCTTCGTTAATGGAGTAATTTAAAAATACGACAGTGGTCATAACATTTTGAGTACTACATAAAGAATATAAAACATTTTAAATATTGGGCTATTTCGAGGTTCTCGAAAAAAACTGGTTTGAGCCTTGACCAAACAAATATGAACACTTGGTGTCGTATACATGATTGTGTTGACAAGTGTATGACTGTGTATAATTTGCATGTTAGACGGTCCTGACAGCGGCGCCCGAGTGTGCGGCCCCTCCCCCTCCCCCCGCCGCGGGCGCGCCGGCGCAGTCTCCCCCGCCGCCGCCGCCGCCGCCGCCGCGCCGCTCGTGGATCGCGCTCGCGGCCGCCGTGGCGCTCACCTCCTCGCTAGGGGGAGTAAGTTCACGTTTGGTGTAGCTTCACGCATAATCCACGAACAAATAATACTTTGAAAAAACCACAAAAAATTGCCTTCCTTTTTAAATAGCGGTCCTAAAATTGAGTTGACAATTCTTCAAAACGCTGGGCTTGTAAATTTCTATTTTACCTATATAGCCTTAAGAGTATGATGTACCTAAGGGTGTTTCTAAAAATGCTTACATTTTCAGGTGTATTACTTCAGTAAGATAAAAGATGATACGATAAAGAAGGAAGATAAAAGTGAGTAGTTTGATAATAATTAAATATCTTACAGATTGATTTGTGTTATCAAAACCAAGGCAAACTTACCCTTTTAGTACCGTTTGGTAGTCAGATTTAGTAGCTGGCTGCCAAATGATAGATATGTTTTCCCGCCTGATAGCTAGCTATGAAATGGAAATAACTTTCCCATCTCGTAGCCGGATTTGGAACGAACCTGGTTACAAATTGGTAAGGATAAGTTCCAATTTAAAGCCAGTTACCTATTGGGATCTTATTCCCATTTCGAAGGTGGTTACAAAACTTTGGCTACCAAACGGTACTAAAGGAACTTACCAATAATAGTGGTTCACACTGAATAAGCCGCCTTTGGAGCGAATAGCCTCGCGACTCGCGCGAGGCACGAAAATTTAAGGCCTAGACCGTTCATTGTTTTTTTTCTATTGACTTGTGCATTCAATGTTAATTTATTTGACTATCGCCGCGAAAAGGCCTCGCCGGCTTCGTATTCATATCACGACTATAGCCACTCGGCCGGCGTCTCCTAACTTCCAGGGGTGTAATCGAAACGTGTCTGTGCAGAATCGAAGGGCTCGGAGTGCGACTCGGAGGAGGGTCCGCCGTACCCGGCGACCGCGGCGGAGCTGCCGGCGCACGTGGAGTTCCTGGTGGTGGGCGGCGGCACGGCGGCCTTCGCGGCGCTGCGGGCGCTGCGGGCGGCGCGGCCCGACGCCGCGCTGCTGCTGGCCGGCGCCGAGCGCGCGCCGCCCTACATGCGGCCGCCGCTCAGCAAGGAGCTGTGGCGGCGCCCCGACCTGGCCGCCGCCGCGCGGGACCCGCTCGCGCTCGCCTTCACGCAGTACAACGGCAAGCAGCGGCGGCTGGTGTACGAGCCGCTGTCGTTCTACACGCCGCTGGAGCGGCTGCGCGGCGGCGGCCCGGGCGCCGGCCTGGCGCGGGGGTGGCGCGTGTCGCGGCTGGACCTGGCCGCCAAGAGCGCCACGCTCAGCGCGCCCGGCCAGGACCCCGCCACCGTCACTTTTGACAAGTGCCTCATAGCTACCGGTATGATCCATGTGTTTCTGATATTTTAAATTTGATTTTGAACACTTTGAGCGTCCCGCGCTTTCGCCTCTGACACGCGCTTGTACATTACATAAAATGCACAAATGTATCGCACTGAACTCTCTGACGTCACGTAGACGTGACAGAACCGTTTTACGGTGCGTTACATGTGTATAATGGATAAGGAAATTAAAAAACTACCAATTGTTAGTATTTTTAACAACAAATTCGTCAAATGAAGTTAGGCATTTTTGTTCGAAATCATTCGACCGACTTAAAAAAGGGTTCTCAATTCGACTGTATCATGTTTTACTCGTATGTTTGTTACTACAGAACTTCGGACTGAGTGAACGGATTTTGATGATTTTTTTTTATTTGAAAGTGTTACTCACTAATTGGTTCCATTTAATTTATTGGTTTCTGACAAAGGTATCCATGAGAAAATATAGAAGTCATAAATTTGCAAAGCATATACACGACAAATGGATGAATACTCAATATCACGCCAACCGATTTCAATAATTCCTTTTACAATGCATTATGCTCAGAAAGTGTTCTTTTTAAGTAGAAACTTATGCATAGAAAGTGATGTTTAATTCCGTACACGTGCAGGAATGAATTTTCATAGCATGCACAGAGATAGTCTAGTTTTATTCGCATATTGTAAAATGTTGTATAATGCACATGTTGAAATGTATTCGCTTCGCTCGTGTTTTATAGTCACCGGTACTCGTCCTGAGGAAAGCCTACTTTCTAATCTCGTTATCGTAAATAACTATTTTAAATCGACGTCTAAAAAAAAACGTGATAATGGGATTTCGGAGAAATCGATCGAAGTCTGTTTTAAAAATAATTTGGTGATAATTTCCGGCAGGATCGGTGCCGAAGCGGCTGGAGGCGCTAGCGCCGGCGGCGGCGGCGGGGCGCGCGCTCACGCTGCACTCGGTGCGCGACGTGGCGCGGCTGGCGCGCCTGCTGGAGGGGGGTGGCGACCGGCGGGTGGTGGTGGTGGGCGCCGGGCTGCTGGCGGCCGAGCTGGCGGCGGCGCTGGCGGAGCGCCCCGCCGGCCACCGCGTGCTGCAGCTGTGCCGCGAGCGCGCGCCGCTGGACGACCTGCTGCCGCCGTACCTGGCCGCCGACGCGGCGCGCCGGCTGCGCGCGCTCGGCGTCGACCTGCTGCCCGAGCGTGAGTCCCCGCACCGAGTACCTCCCGTCGAACCCGAAAATATAGCGTTGCACTCGTGATCCCGAAGCTAACCGCGCGCCGCCTTCCCGCAGGCCTTATGTTGGCTTCAATTGAACTTCAATTAAAATTATAACAATATTGAATCGCGCGGCAGCGTTATCTGGACGGATGACTCCTACGTCTACTCGTGTGGTACATATGGAAGTATTTTTTGTAAAATTATGTTAGATGTGCCCTTTTTAGCTCGATATACGGTGTTGAATGAAACTGTTTATATTTAATTATTTCCGCAGGTGAGATATCATCATGCTCGATGAAGGACGGACGCGTGGTGCTGCAGCTGCGGCCGGCGGAGGGGGCGGAGGGGGGTGGCAGGGGGGGGAGGTGGCAGGAGGGGGGGCGGAGCTGGTGGCCGACGTGGTGGTGGAGTGCGTGGGCGCCGACCCCAACGTCGAGCTGGCGGACTCCGCCGGGCTCGAGCTGCATCCGGAACTAGGTCGGTTCAATACTTCACTAATTCTAAATTATAGTGCTATAACCTCCTCGTAATAGATTTGTTGATCAGTCAAAGATTAAATAAGGTGAACACAAAAATGTTCAAAAATATGTCCCATGCACTATAATTCTGAGTAATAAGAACGTCGTGACATATTTATGAGCGGATTCTTTCGATACTTATTTTGCAATAGACGGTCACGGATTATGTCACCTATGGCCATTTCCTTAAACGACCATATTCCAAATTCTTCCACTTATTGGAAATTCGATCGTATCCTACCGACCGCGCCATGTCAGGAGATATATGAAGGGTCCACGGAAAAAACGAGTCCAAAACTGAAAAAAAAACAGGGCAAATTCACACCTTATTCTGTTAAAAGTAAGGTGGTTTTTCCTTCTGTAATTTGTATTGACTAGATATTATGTTCTTTACATGGACCCTTCATACATATAAACAACGTAAAGGGTCGTAATTCGTAGTCGAAGGGTTCAAGGATAGAGTTGTCTAATGATACCGTTAGATGTCGCTGTACCAGTCTACGAAAGACTAAACAAAAATCGCGTAAACAAAATATCGACTTCAAATCTGTAAATGCCATAAAGTTAGAATCCGCGCTAGCGCTTAATAGAGAAAGGAAGCGTGTGAAAGGGAAGCCACCAGTCATATGACTATTACACGAGTGCAAAAGAGATAGAAAACAATCCCAAAAGCGTACCCACTTTCGAAGTGACATATCAGCCGTATCAGCCTTCTTGACGGAGACAGTTATTTAAAAGTGATTTTATATTTAATTCTAGTAAGAAGTAAATATACACAAATAATTAAACCGATATGGTATCGTGTAGTGTAAAGGATTGCCCTGTTACCCACCGAAGAAATGACGGCAAATACTCGTTTCACAGGTAAATATGATTTGCCGGTTGATTGTTTTCAAACCATATTTTGTCGATTTAGTAGCATAAATCGTGTAAGTTATCACTTTCTAGCATTAATTGTTAGTTATCCTATCACTGTGCGCTAATAATTTACCACAATAGTTAATATGAAAGGATATTTTGTGTAAAAATATAAATTGTCACGCTACGCTAGAGCTTGACCAAATGTTGAACTACCAATATCGATATTCGTTCGATAAACATACCTAATCAGTCTATTACATTACAATGCTGTTATAGTCCCAGACTTTAAATACGAATGTGTATTTAACAAACTTGAAGGACCTTACTATGTTTTGTGAGATTTTTTGATAATACACGATTTTTATTATTTCTGTTAAATTTAAGGAATACGCCAGGGTCGCGTTTTATAAAGTTACAATTTACAATTTCGCTGTTTGCCTCTCTTTCTAGCCAATATGTGCGTGCGTTAGAGAGGCAAACAGCGAAATTGTAAATTGTAACTTTATAAAACGCGACCCAGATAATAAGTTCTCACTCGTTTTCAATTTTTAATTCGACACCCTCAATTCACATTGTAGGTACTATAAAACTTATAGCAAAAAAACGAAAATAAAAAATACCACGTTGTCGATAAAACAGTCAAACATCGATAGATAATTGCTCTGTTGTAATAGGCAACCCTATTCATGACCACACATAGACAGATTTACGCACACACTTGCGTTTCGTTTTTGGTTACGCTTTTAATCGTTGTCGATCATTCTTTGTCATTTTAGTTCTGTGGTAAATGCTTCTATTGCAGAAAGCCACAGTATGAATAGTTTTATTTTTTTCATTCCATTTTTTGATCAATGGGGTTGATCATGTTAATTTCGGTAATTTAATGTGCGCTAATTCTTAAGGTTCAATAATTTATTTCTATTTCCTTCCAAGGGAGATCGTTGGCGTCAAAGTTGTGTAAAGTTTTTAATGAATTTAAGACGAAAGTGACGTAAAAACGTTTTGTCGCAGGCGGCTTCGTGGTGAACGCGGAGCTGCAGGCGCGCAGCGACGTGTGGGTGGCGGGCGACGCGGCCTGCTTCCACGACGTCACGCTCGGGCGCCGCCGCGTCACGCACCACGACCACGCCGTGCTGTCGGGCCGCCGCGCCGCCGCCAACATGGCCGGCGCCCGGGAGCCCTACACGCACCAGAGCATGTTCTGGAGCGACCTGGGCCCGAGGCTCGGCTACGAGGTGACCACCGCTCCCGATATTTTACCTAGCCCCCGAGATACTACCGTTTTCTGCAGAAAGTCTGCGCAACTTTTTAATTAGGTGTCCACGTGATATTTAAACTCCATTCGAGGCATAATTATTACTACAGATAGTCGTCGCTACAAATTTTGCTAGTGTTTGCCAGCTTGCCAGTGTGCCAAAGTGTATGCGTAATAGTACGGAATTACTAACGAGAGTGTTAGAAGGCTTTTATGACCAGTGCCCGGAATAGGTAGTGCCTATTTACCTAAACTTCAGAGAAGGACCTAACTAAGAGTGGTTACAACCACCAAAAAATATTATTTATTTTTATTGAACACGGGATTTCCCGGGATTCATAAGAGTACCTAATTAACATATAATAAGACTCGGGGTCAAATTATTATTAAAATTCAATAGTTTAATGCAGAAAAATGCGTGTCGTGACATATGACGCACTGTGTAGAAAATCGATCAAAAATGTAATGTGGAAAAAGGTAATTGAAATAAAACTGGTTATCATATGTTTAAAACATTTATTGCATTCAAATTTTTACTAAATAAACATCTTTCAATCTGTATCATCATCATCAACATCAAAAATATCATCAGTATCAGTTCTATTATCATTGGAGTTATTGTGTGAATTATAATAAATAACCATAAGTTTTTCCATGTTTTCGACTTTCAGACAATTTCTTTTTACACTTAAAATCCACTTATACATAGATAAAGACCTTTCAACGTCAACAGAGGTAAGAGGTACAAAATTGTAGTGCGATAATGACGGATTCTCTTCCTGCTTATCCTGTACAATATTGTCACGTATGTCTCTAATTACATCGAGATCCGGATTCCTGTTTATGACATATTCAAGTTTAAGCTTGACTAGCTCAGATGAACACCACCCTAGCACAGCCCTTACTTCGTCAAATATATCCAACGCTTGTACTACAGATAAGTTTGATGTTTGTATGGACTTTAAAGCAATTGGAATAATTCTATAATATTCGTCAATGTACATCACGTCATTTTTTAAATTCGCTTTTTTAAGAATATTTTTAGCATTTCTAATTGATATTGACTCGGAACTTCTTAATAGTCCTACAACTGTCTTAATTTCTTCATAATATTTGGTATAATATGAAGCTGCTTCCAACCAAGTGCCCCATCTTGTTATAACAGGTTGAGGTGGAAGAGGCATATTAGGAAAATTCTCTTTTAATATATTTACCCTGTTAGGGGCTTTTAAAAATATCTTCTTAACATTTGAAATTAAAACATTAACATCCGAGTATTCATCCCGTATTTTCTCTGATACGCGATGAAGAGCATGTGCTAAACATGTAACATGTTTCATATTTGGCAGATATTGCTTTAGGAGACGCCCTGCTTTTAACATATATGCTACGCTGTCACTACACAAAACTAAAACATCTCCTACTTTGTCTTCATATGAGTTTTGCCACATATTTTGTAGACATTCAACCACAAATTCACTTATTGTATTTCCATTCACAACTTTCAAAACTTTACAGGCTATTAAAAATGGTTTTAGTGAGCAACCATTTAAAGGTTTTACTAAAAAGTTAACGACATATCGACCAAGAAAATCAGTAGTTTCGTCCAAAGAAATCCAAAGCTTTTGACCAGAAATGTTATCATAAATTGATTTTAATTTCTTTTTGAAAAGAAGATCCAAGTAAACTTTCCGCAGTAACGATTCATCTGGAATCGTTTTACGGTTACTACAATTGCAGCAAATATTTTTTTGGAAAAAAGATTTAAAACTAGGTTGATTTACTTGAAACCAAGGTATGTTACACATAATTAAAAATTCTATAAGATCAAAATAAAATTCTTCATTCGGTTTCTTGCTGGTTCCTTGATGTTTCGGTCCATTTATATGTCTCTTGAGACTGCTTAGTTTCGATGTTATACTGCTTTCGCACTTTGAACAGTAAATCGTTTTACTAGCAGGGTCATGATAAAGTTCAGGATAATCTTTAATCCAGGTTTGTACAGTTCCATCAGAACTCATCTTGTAATTCACGCTGCTAGTGTAAATTCAGTAGTCCTAGAAATAAAGCAACAAAGTAAGTATGAGTTTCGACAAAATCATTACATTATCGTTGTATATTTAGACACAAATCATGAATAAAAACACGACGGAGGAAAACACCACGGGGATACACACTTTGATGGACAGTGCGCATATAGGCGTTCAAAATATATAAAAACTTTTCTTAATTGAAAGTAGTGTCCATCAACGTGTTAATTAATTTGTATAGTTTGTAATAGTTCAATCGTTTATTATGTGTCTACATATTTACTGTAATAAATCAGTCTTGAACAAATAGTTCTACTTTCAACTAAGATGTAAAACACGTGGTAATTTATTTAAGTTTCGTTTGGTTTCACTATACTGATTCCTGCAAGACTCCAAAATATGTATTTCAATAGGTATGTCATATTTAGCCTTTTATACTAGTAATATGAGTAAATTTTGACTTACCGTATAAATAGTTGATCCTCAGGCACAGCAATATCTATAGTCCTTAAGTCACGCCAATTTAATCGTATGAAGAATATCCAAGTCCGTATAACAAGCCAATGTCAAAACAAAATCCACAGTTCAATTAAAAACACACACACAACAACTAACAACAAAGGTTGAAGAGCGAGTAAACTTAAGTATGTAGGTTCAAATTGAAAATAAAAGGATTAGTAATATTAATATTAGCATCGTGTTATCTCTTTCGCACTCGCACCTTCTTATATAACGTCCTGTTATCAACAGGGTCGCATAATGCAGGTAGAAAAGTAAGTACACTAAGTACACGGCCAGTGCGGCAAGGTTCAATAAAATAAACTAGTAGGTATGTAACAAAGTTCTAAATATTTCTGAAATACTTAGTAATTCTACACCAATATGACAAAAATACAAATAAATTATCATAATTTATTTGTATTAACCATCATGTAAAAATATCGTAATTTTTCAAACTATCTGCATTAGACAATTGCATTTAGTTAATAATTTGACCCCCAGTCTGAGTAAATGTCGATTTGATACTCTTATGAATCCCGGGAAATCCCGTGTTCAATAAAAATAAATAATATTTTTTGGTGGTTGTAACCACTCTTAGTAAGGTCCTTCTCTGAAGTTTAGGTAAATAGGCACTACCTATTCCGGGCACTGTTTATGACTCAAGTTAGTATTTCGCTTACCGACCGTGATGCATACAATGTTTTTCATCACACTTGCCGGCAAAAAAATAAGTTTTAAGACATTATATTATTGAATGACGTACTGACATTTCTATTACTCCCTAGGAAATTTCGCTTTTCTATTACTCCCGCTACGCACGCAAGCAATGGCGCGCTTAGACAGCAAGTGTAATAATGTAATGAAAAAATCATACTTCGTACGTAATTCATTAACCGAATGAAACGCGAACCCTATTTAGTTTTTGGGAATTAAAATTAACGTATTGTCACGTCATATATTATACGTTATCACGTTAAACTTATAAATATCCTTCCAGGCGATCGGCATTGTAGACTCGCGACTACCGACGGTAGGCGTGTTCTCGTCGGACGCCGTGACCGACGCGACCACCGCCGTCGCCGATGCCGGCGCGGAGTCGGCGTCGGCGTCGGCGGTGCAGCCGGCGGCGGCGGCGGAGTCGGCGCCGGAGACGAAGCGCTACGAGCGCGGCGTGGTGTTCTACCTGCGCGAGCGGCGCGTGGTGGGCGTGCTGCTGTGGAACCTCTTCAACCGCATGCACGTCGCGAGACAGGTATAACTCAACCATAACTTATTTGTTGATATACTGTTCCTTCATGAAATTTCTTCTCCATATTTCCCAAGTGTTTTGACACCCTAATAATACGTCGCAGGATATTTTTTAATCAATATCTATCTATTGGGCGGATGTATAACGCAAATAACTTATCTGCCTCTAGCACATAATCGCTAGCAATAATACCTTAAATATACAAACACCACACGAAGGCCGCAAGAATATGTGATATGCTCGTACGCCGCTCTAAACCTTTATCAGATATTTTTGCGATCTTCCGTATAATGTGCCATGTAATTGATGATATTTAATTCTACAATATTATCTATTTTGCTGTTTAAGTTTTGGTAAATGTTCATAAATAGTGAGTCATTCTCGCTGTACTGAAAACCTGCGTTGTATGCAGGTGTTGGCGCAGGGCGAGTTCGATGACCTGTTCGAGGTGGCCAAGCTGTTCTCGCCGCACGAGGAGGACTAGTGTGCCTGACTGTACTCGCCACACGAGGAGGATTAGTCCGCCTGACTGTACCCGCCGCGCCGCCTGACTGTACATATTACAATAAATTACTTCAATAAAACATACCGCAACTGCCTCTGTTCTCGTTTCATTAATTTGACGTCGGACTAAACAATCTATCGAAAAAAATAACATATTTATATTTTACTGCCTTCTCTTACTGACTAAAGTGTCAAACTGCTTGCTCCACAAAACAATATCTACGAACCACAAAAATTGAAGTCCCACCAACCTGTGGTTTTATTGTTATTTCAGTTCAAATAAATATTCAAATCAATGCAAAAAATAAAACGATACCAAAACGCAATCCTCCCGACTCCTCCGAATCCTCACGACTTCCAATGGAGTGTGCAAACCAGACGTGAGAGTAAGATCGCGGTACCTATACCTATAGCGTAGACCAGCGTTTTCAACATTCATTGTAGAAGTTTCAATAAAGTTTGGTCCCTGAACCGACAGATGGCACTAAATACCTGAAAGATCGCGATATTAAAATTTTCCTTCAAACATCCAGGTGATTTCCGCAATAGAGAGGTTAGGTTCGGCTCGGAGTTAGGTTTGCTATGAGTTAGGTTTGCTATGAGTTAGGTTTGCTATGAGTTAGGTTTGCTATGAGTTAGGTTTGCTATGAGTTAGGTTTGCTATGAGTTAGGTTTGCTATGAGTTAGGTTTGCTATGAGTTAGGTTTGCTATGAGTTAGGTTTGCTATGAGTTAGGTTTGCTATGAGTTAGGTTTGCTATGAGTTAGGTTTGCTATGAGTTAGGTTTGCTATGAGTTAGGTTTGCTATGAGTTAGGTTTGCTATGAGTTAGGTTTGCTATGAGTTAGGTTTGCTATGAGTTAGGTTTGCTATGAGTTAGGTTTGCTATGAGTTAGGTTTGCTATGAGTTAGGTTTGCTATGAGTTAGGTTTGCTATGAGTTAGGTTTGCTATGAGTTAGGTTTGCTATGAGTTAGGTTTGCTATGAGTTAGGTTTGCTATGAGTTAGGTTTGCTATGAGTTAGGTTTGCTATGAGTTAGGTTTGCTATGAGTTAGGTTTGCTATGAGTTAGGTTTGCTA